>CABFVZ010002135.1:46160-76270 GCA_902151445.1 Timema monikensis | reverse complement strand
GATGGAGAGGCTGAGTGGGGTAAACGAGGAAGAAGTGCAGAAGCCTATAATAGTGGTGAGCCAAAGTTTGAGTGACCTAGCCCCCCCCCCCCTCTCCAAATAGAAACGTAATAAGTTCGTTGAAAGTGTTGAGACGCGGATTAAAGGACCTTGGTCGTCAGATTAAATGGAGTTTAGGGTGTTTTTATTATAAATATAATATTCAGGTATTCACCAAGTATACTTTTTTTATAACTTCAATTAAAATTAAATTAAAATGTTATAGCTTGTTTTAATTTTACCTGTTCAATACATTTAAGTTCACTGCATAACAGTGTTAATTATCAATTATTTTGCAGTATTAACTTACACCTCTATGTTTATAATTACCAGCAATTTATAAATGACATGATTTTGTTTTATCATCGCGTCTGACTACCTTTTTGTGCTATAAGCAAAATTGCATGAAAAAAAAAGAATGGTTATTCCTGTTGTAATGATACTGTTTTGGACCTCTCTCATATATTAAAAAGTCATGAAGGTATTTGTTTTAAGATAAACTGTATGTAAAGTATCCTTTTAATACTTCATCCATGGAGAGTCACGCACTTTTCAGAAGTAATTTCAATAAACTGCACCATAAAACTTTTTTTTCTTTAAAAGATCAACTCCGTAGTGTTAGAAAGATCTTGTGACGCTAGCTCCCTATACCCAACAGGAAGCCAGCCTTCACAACACCTGTCACCAGGAGTCTTTCTATTAATTGGTTTTAACACTGGTGACAAGGGGTCCAAGAGGAAAGGGGTAGGTCATATATAAGCAGCTTGTGCGTATGAATTCATATAGTGATACACAGAAAGACAGTTTGATTTATCAAGCGACTCGTTAAAACAGTGTCGGTAATATATTAAGAGAAATCGGTAATATAGCATAGTAGTAAAATAAATCTACACAGCACACAGTACTCAGAACGCGGAACGTGTAATATCACACAAAAACAATCCGTAATTTAATAATAAAAACCAACTGTGTCATTTATATCATATCTTCAGTACCGGAGGTGTAATCGTTAAAATAAATCGTGTTCAACATCTAAAGTCTTGCTCAGTTTATAAGAATAAGTATCACAATAAGATCACATAATCGTGTGATAAGTGCACAGTAACGCATACACGCGTAGCAATCTCAATAAAACCCCGATATCATTATAATTAGTGCTCAATCACAGGGCAGTATCACAATAAATAAAAACAGAATCTCAACCATTGGCGCCCAACCGCGGGCCATCATTAGTACATATAAACCGTAACGTATCACTTTGAACAAATAAAAAAAGTCGGCAAATCTTACGCAAGCAAGCATTTGCTTATTTTTGCTTACAAGGGGAAGGGAGGGGCTAAGAATTACAAAAAATATGCTTACGTAATACTATAATCTCCCCTCTCGCCCCCCCCCCTCCCTTCCCCGTACATTTGTGTGAATTTTATTTTCACGTTTAAAACATTTTTAAGGCATTTAACATGCACTTTCTGAACCAACTAATTATTTCAGCGCACGACTCACAAACTAACCTAAATTTAGAATAGACACAACACCCAGCCCCCCAGCCGTTAATCAATCACTTTGAAAGAGAAAACCCACATTTCACCATTAGTACATTTTTGGCCATGCCAGGAATCGAACCTGGGACTCGCGGTACCAACTGAGCTAAGGTATCGGCCATTTTTGTGACACTGCGCCAAAAGTATTATCCAGGGGTTTTAGTGTAAGACACAATATAGATCCATTATTTATTATTACTTTATAAAAAAGGGCCGCTAGATCAATGTCGCCGGGACCTACTGAGTATTTACACGTTCGACAGAAAAACAAGAGACGAGCAGAAACGTAATCACGTGACGAGCTCTAAACCTAGGCGCGACTTAAAACAAAGCGAGATACAGGCAGACAGCTGTGTCTACTGCTGTGACATGTTTTGAAACAACTCGTTAAAAGGAAAGTGTGTGTTTAGTTCTTGCTCTGTATTGATTCGTTTCACAAAATAACGCAATAATTAGAAAACCACCATCGAGACAATAATAGATCTAAGTCAAATAGCCAAAGCTATTATTATGCTTTTAGTGAGGATTACTCCATCTAGATATCATAATCTGAACATTGAAAAATGACACCTGTACACGGGAACCGAACCCGCGATCTTTGGCTTAGTACGTCAATTCTCTAACCACTGAGCTATCCAGGAATCGGCCCGTGCCCGGGGTCATTCTTCACTCATATTTTAAGGCAGACTCTGTGATGGACGTGTGGAAATCGTCAGCTACAAATGTGTGATTTATTAAGATCACAAGCTATCAGATAACGCAGCCACCTTCGGCTCGGTAGTTGGCTAATTGCTGCCATCAATAATTATTATAATTGGGCACGGGACGATTCCTAGATAGCTCAGTGGTTAGAGCTGTGGCGTACTAAGCCAAAGGTCCCGGGTTCGATTCCATTGTCCAGGTGTCATTTTCCAATTTTGAGAAACTGTAGGTTAGTTTTATATAAAAAGCTCAATCAAGGGCAAGGTTAGTAGTTATTACAGAATGAGGATTATGTTTTCGTTAAATTGATTATATATATGCTGGAAGCTACCAAGCATCAACAAGTTATCTTTTAAATTCAACTATTGGTGTCCCGTCTGTAGCGACCAATGACAACTGCCGCACAATACCATACAAGGTAACACAGTTTGTTCAACTGCGATAAAACGAATAGCTCACCTTTCATTTTAGCCATTTGGTGAGAAAATAATGGCTGGGAGAGGGGGTTACGCCTTCCTGTGATGTCACAACAAGTCAAGATAGTATCAAGCATGTAACCACGAATTATTCGGAGGTTTTTAAAATTATAACAATGAAACAAAATGCACACTTATATAAATAGTTCTAAGAATATCCCCACAATGTGTCGACACTAATTTTTTTTATCTTGAAGTAGTTTTATTTCAGTAAACGTATGTTTTTTTTAAATCGCCCACAGCTCGAGTTATTTAATTTATTTCACGAAAGTGTTCTGAAGGAGTCTTCCTGCCAGGATGTATATTAAAATAGTCCGCGGTAGCAAATGTCTACAGCAGGGGTAGTGTTTATACTCGTTAGGGGAAGAGGGGAACTGTGGACCCACTCGTGTAGAGGTCACATAGGCCCTTCATGCCCGCAGCCGCTCCCCATTCCTTTGTAAAAGGTCCTCCCCTCGAGCCCCGTCGGAGACGTGATCAAACAATCTCATATCCAATAAAACTGATATCTCGACTGCTGGGTCGAGTGGTTAAAGTGCCTCCCTCAATGGACGACTCCTCTTACCCCGGGCAACCGAACATTATGGTGATAGGGGGTAAGAGGAGGTGATAGGGGGTAGGAGGAGGTGATAGGGGGTAGGAGGAGGTGATAGGGGGTAGGAGGAGGTGATAGGGGGTAGAGGAGGGCGAGTTATTTAAACGTCGGAAGGTTCTATGGCGTCATGTTGTTACAGGGCTATTCTCTAACACGACAGTTACACTGCAACTTGATTTGACAGTTAGAAAAGTTACTGCTCTACATTCACGTATTCATACGTCAAGTCATGTGATCTACATACCAATCAATGTAAAATAACAACAATAATATGAAAGTTGGACTGTACATCACTCTGACCACACACACAAGGACCTCTAAGGACGGAAGACACCGAACATCCAAGTGACGCCACTGAAACGTCTCGCGGTCCCCATGGCAACAGCACGTGCCACCCTGGCCGGGAGAGTTACAGCACCCTGAATTCACACCCTGCCGGCACCCTCCGAGCCATTGATTCCACACCGTGCTTACTACTGACGGTGTCTCGCGGGAATGAATGTAAGGAAGATTCCACACCGTGCTTGCTACTGACGGTGTCTCGCGGGAATGAATGTAAGGAAGTTTCCACACCATGCTTGCTACTGACGGTGTCTCGCGGGAATGAATGTAAGGAAGATTCCACACCGTGCTTGCTACTGACGGTGTCTCACGGGAATGAATGTAAGGAAGTTTCCACACCATGCTTGCTACTGACGGTGTCTCGCGGGAATGAATGTAAGGAAGTTTCCACACCGTGCTTGCTACTGAAGATGTTAATATCAGCAGTCTAGGCTAATGCAATAGTGATGCCTTAGACCATGCGGCCACCGAAGAGCGTCAGAAAATGTTTCTATTCTGTATTTGCTGAGTAAGAGATAGGCTCTCAATGATTTTGGCCGAGGAGTGTGATACAAGAATAAACATGGCAACAAAGTGTGAGAAGGAGAGCACAAATCACAATATCACTCATTCTAGGGAGTGTTAACTCCATCTTTTGTTTAATGTCGAGTGTTCACCCAATAGTCCTTCCTTCAGCCCTGTTAGAGCTCACAGCTGAATGTTTCGCTTGAGTGATATTACCATTGGAGGGATTCGTGTGATTAATGAGGTATTCATGTGATTAGTAAGGGATTCATGTGATTAGTAAGGGATTCATGCAGGATTCTTGTAATTTATGAGGGACTCAACTGCTTAGTTATGGTTAGTATAATTATAAACTCAGGACCATTGTATTCTCAACTTAGTACTCATTTTTAAGTTGTAGTTTTATTAAGTATTATATATATATATTCACAAATGTAAAAAACATCTTCGCAGCAATACTGAGACAAGCTGTTTTTTGTCCCAGCGTTTTACTTCCTGTCTGGGTTATATGCATATGTAATAATTATGAAAATATGTTAGGGATGAAGAAGGTTGAATTAAGAGCAAGTACACCCGCATTTGTGTGGAGAAAGAGTGGAAAACCATTTAGAAGGAACCACCTGACCAGGATTTGAACCCTGAGCTTCAAGTCATTGGCAGTCTAGTAGTTTGAAATAGCGACGGCTTATAGGGTTTGAACCGAGCGGGTAATGTAATTTGTTATCACGGCAAAATAAAGATAGAAGGTTCCTTTCAAATTAAAAACCTTCCATTTTAAGTCTTATGATTTGTGAAAAGATAAAATTATCTCACTTTCAACAATGTTATATTCAAAATGCCGCAGTTTGGATGTAAGGTAGAAATTAAGTGAGCTCCCAATTCAAGGACCAAATTATATCCATAGACTAATTAAGGAATACGAGGTAAAGGAAATTGTGTGCAATTCAGATAACAAGACAAGTGCTGGATCACAAAATAACAATACGCGGCAAAACCAAAAGCGCAAAGTGGAAAATGGTAGAGGCAATAGTAAAAATGAGGGTTTGTAGGGGAAAAGAAATTTGAGCTTAAAAGTGTAGCTCAGTTGAACCAGATGTAGCAAAATTATGATAAAAACAAAAAACTATTTTTAAAATTTATATTTAAATAAATGTTTATCACAACTAAATGAGTGAGATATTATTAATGGATTTTGATAGGGACCTTTCGACATCTTAGCTCAGTCAATAACGTGTCTGTCTACTAAACTAAGGGTCCCAGGTTTGATTCCTTGCATGGCCAAAGAATGTATCATTGATGAAATGTGGGTTTACCCTTTCAAAGTGATGAATTAACAGCTGGGGACTGGATGTTGTGCCTGTCCTAGTGTTAAGTTATATTATAGGCTCCATATAGAGCAACGACAGGCCTAGCCAGCCGGTAGTGGAAAATATATGGCTTCAATAAAAAACTGACCACAAACAGTGATGAATGTAAAAACAATAATTGAAATTACCCTATTTTGATAATCAATAAAGTGACAACTGCACAGGGAACATTTCTTTTCCATTTTTTGACATCAAGATGATGTTAAATTGAATACAAATAAAATAAAATATCTCAGCAGGGTTGGACTGGGTCCCCGAGAGAGGTCCCGGTTTAATCTGGGCTGCCGCAAATACTAAACTACAATAAATCCATACATTCAATTCTAAATGAAGGTGCCCAGAACACATTTGTGAACATATACGATATCGTAGTAAACTATTGTTTAACAATTTAGCTCACATTATTAGAAAGTAGAAGCTGATGTTTAAGCGGACTGAATAGCAACTTAATCATTGATAATGTATCTAAAATGGCATTGGGATTAAATGTACTAATAAAACAATTAATATAAATAATTCACTTCAGCTTACAATTAAACAAAGCTTCAGTTGTAAGTATAATGGATGTTAGGGCCGACATATTTGTAGTCGCTGGAAAACCTGCCAGTACAACCTTGGATCTAAATCTCACAGAACATTAATATTAATTTGTGTGTGGGTTTCAAGAGAAATGTTTTATTGATGCACATCAGAAAGAAATCACCAAGTAAGAATATCGCTCCCCCAGAAAGTGGTGTTCAGGGCGTGCTATGGTTAGTAAGCCTGCAATTATCTGTCAAGTTGGACAAGTCCCTCTTCCATCTAACTTTTTATCAAGTTGGTAGCACTAAAATACCTCACCCTTGGAACTTCTTAGAGGATTTAATGAGGACTTGATACAAGTGTTGGTTAACAACAAAAATATAATACAGATTTTGTTTGGAATTGGTTTAAGCTGCGTACACACACACTAGGCGGACCAAGGAAGGTGAACAAATTTGTTTGCTTGATAGAAATGAACACCACCATAGCAGAATGTTGATAGTGTGTATACAGCAGGTTGTAACATCCAGAGAAAACAGAATAAGACTATTACTATAAAGTGTGGCTCTCGACTGTAGAAATGTGAGAGATCACAACTCAATGATTTACACCGCAAACACGAGGGTATCTGGAATCCGACATATTAGAAGCCTGGAATGAAATAGACAAACCATTCAAGAGGGATTTGACTCAAGTTAAAAAGAAAGATGAATCCTTGTTGTGATCATTCTGACACAAACATTAAAAACAGGACAGCTTATTCACTGGTTATATAAATATGATACCCTAGTGATTATACCTAATTAATATAGTGCATAAATAATAATTTATATCATTGTTAAATGTAGCAAGTTTTTAAAGCAAAACCAAAGCTTACAAAGTGGACCACCAGCGAACACCCATGAAAGTATTTGTTTCACTAAAATGTGGACAGCAAGGCGAATTTCGAACAGAATTTCGAACAAATTTGTCTGAATACGTTCTCCACCATTTGTTCACATAGTGTGTGTACAACTTTATAGAGTTCCGGCTTGCTGTGCTTGTTGACGAGATAAGAAAGGACCTCTCATCGACCAATAGAAAACAGAGGAGGAAAAACCAGCATGCAACTGTTTTTTCTTGATATTGTATAAATGATTGGTACCATATAATCTCAAATTTGAGGATGAAATCACATGACCCAATATAAACTCTAGAGAGAAATTTCACATGGACTTAAGGTGGTAGGGTGGGATGGGGTGGGGGGGGGAGGGAGGAAAGATGGTAAGAAATTGAAACGGTGTTGAGTGTCAGAGTTTTCAAGGCACAAAACTACCAAGGGCTTATAATTAAGATGGTTATTTACAGCATGCGGCCAAAAATGACAGTTGTTCAACATATGGCTTGGTGTATGAATACATGAGGTAATCAGGGTTTGACTCACCTCGTCAGTGTCATAGTAGATGAAGAAGTGGCGCGTGAGGACGAACCAGCGCTGCTTGTAATTGACCGGCGTGAACCTCTTCTTGTTCTGGGACCTTTTCACCATGAACCCTTGCTTGAGCACGTCCTCGGCCCCGTCCTTGCCCGCCATCGTGTCACCGCCGCGCCGACGCACGCGGTTCAAACAACCTGAACACACAGCACGGCCGGCAACTTGTTACGCATCAACATCGTGTTCACATCACCCGCTTCGGTGGCCACACGGCCTAAGGCGCTACTCTCGCCATAGACTAGACTTCCGATGACGGGGAGATCGGATGTGCTGAGGGTGGTTTTTCCTAAATGGTTTCCCACTCTCCCTCCAAACACATGCGGGGACACTTCCTTTAGATTCAATCTTCCTCATCCATAAATCATTAGGCTAGCGTAATTAGTAAATTACAGACGTACAGCCCAAACAACGCTAAAAGACTTATTTTAACTGCTAAGCACCGTTCGTGCTGAATTCTCGCACTGAAATCCCTAGCCCTGATAGTTTACTGAACTGACTATACCAAGACCCTCTAGTTAGCCAATGATGGCATCACCGAATCTTACAACTATAACAAGTTAGGGTGGATAGCTATTTTTAGGGTTTCAAATTGGGTTAAACATCGTCTACAGCAGACCTACCCAGCCTCGACTGGAGTGAGGGCATCTTCGGCAAGATTTTGTGTGTCTGAGGGGGGACATAAAATCTAAAATGTTGTAACGTGAATGTTTAAAAACAAAGTTTAGTCAACCCTACCTAACTATCAAACTACGTATATGTGTACACATCAGTGCGAGGAAAACTTTTCAATGTACCGAAGAAAATTATGCATGTTATCATTAAAATGTTAGTAAATTATAACAGTGTACAAAACAACAATACAAAAAATGGCAAAAAGGTCAAAATTCAATTCAATACAAAAAAAAACTTCCCAAGATTTGTATTTTTCAGCTCTGAAAATAGTTCACTGAAACAGAGTTCCTTGACACAGGATATTGTAGTTTGGAGTGTATTTGGTAAGAGCCACTCTCGTGCGGTAATTTAAATGTTCATCAGTTAAGGTAGACCTGTACTTTATTTTCAAGGTTAAGTGGTATGCGATTTAGAATAGAGTAGGTACTGGTCAGATAGGACTAATATTCAAAAAGTTGGTATCATTCACTCTAGTTTTCAACGAGAGATGACCTGGCGGGTAACAAGTTGCCCACGAGATACAGGTTGGGCAAGACTGATCTACGGAGTCCGTAAGCTCCGTCTACCTGTATAGTTCCCAAGTCCTCTGTAAGCTCAGTCTACCTGTATAGTTCCCAAGTCCTCTGTAAGCTCCGTCTACCTGTATAGTTCCCAAGTCCTCTGTAAGCTCCGTCTACCTGTATAGTTCCCAAGTCCTTAGGCCTAATCGTTCTTAGAAATGGAAATTGTATCTACATTCCAGATATCCTTAATTAAGTAATCATGCCAACCAATGAGAAAGTCTGAGACTAAGTTACGTCCAATTAAAATCTTGGAAAGAAAAGTCTAGAGAAAGGCACAAGTAGACGTGATCTGTGAAGCAGGGGTATTAAGAATATTAACGGTAAGTTTAACCTACCAAAATTGCACTACTCTTCCTGACAAGGTAACGCTTCCCGGGGTTTTTAACCTTTCAGAAAAATATTTCTGAAATTCATAGCTCTGTGCGTTAAACTTATAATATAATTTCATTTTGTATTTATTACCCGGAGCAAAGGATCCTTTCTCTCCCATTCTTGCTTTCGATGCGCGCGCACATATTTAAATTGTTGTGATTGGTAATCCTTAGCAATCTGTATTTACTAGCCTCTAAAAAGTTTAAAGTTGGTTGAACTTCAACAGAGTGGCAAGGGTTAAGGACTTGAGAGCATAGTTAGGCCTTTGTAGACAGAACAAAGTTAGTTCTGGGGTCAATATCTTACTGATCATACACCTTACGGATACGGCGTCTGTAGACGAGTTTTATGATGTAAATGATCTAGAAAAAGTTAAAAATAAAGCTAAATACTGATACCAATATGGTACTATGTTGTTAACTTAATATGAGATCAAATGTTTTAAGTCATGTGATTTAAAGATTATTCGAAATATGTTAATGCTTTTGTTGTTGTGCAATATATTCAAGTAAAATAAGTTAAAATGCTAAGCTATATGATTTAATTTTGTTCTTCTACTTGACATTTGTGCAAACTGGTTGTTTAGTCTCGCCCAATAACAATGCCTTCGGTAACATTATCAAATAACTAGCAAACGTAGAATGGATTAAAGTATACTTACCGTTCCAGTCAAACGTGTTTTACATTAATATAAACCTTAGCACTCATTCATCACTTCTTTCAACAGGTTTTGTCATAAACAAGATAAATACATGAAGTCCCCATTTAACTTGTCAAAAGGAAATCGGAAGTAGAAGTAAACAAGGGTGTTTTTTTTCTAAAACTCTATTCGCTATTTTAATTAAATAAATAATCTATAATTATTAGTGATATATTTTTTTAAGGATAAAATTATCTCCAAATATGTTTAGTTGTTTAAATTAAGATTGCCTTATAGTAACTTATGAGCTTTATTGATCAGATCCGCCAAGTTAGATTAAAAGATGGCGATGAGTTCTGTTATTTTATTTTCTAGCGTTGAAGTTTGTTTATAAAAGTCAATGTTTTTTTAACATTTTTTTGATAGCGAACTAATTTTACATTAATGTATTTGAGTTGTCAATTAATAAATATTTTATAAAAGCACAGGTCTTAAAAAAAAGTTTTCCTAAACCAGTTCAGCTGTCAAGGTTTTATGAAATAATTATGGCGTCTTCAGACACAGCTCAAGTTAGCTCCCTACCCCTGCCACCGGTTCAATACATCAACCAATACACAGATGAGAATATTAGAAGGGGCCGAGCCCCTCGGCCACCACCTGTCATCCATGACACCTACTCAATGTTTGGTAATGCTTTCAATGCAGACGACACCATTATCAGACCTCTGGAGAGTCAGGTAAGGCTGGTGATACTTTATTTCATGTAGATGTCGCCTTAGGGGGTGGGCAGTAAAATGCTTATCAGATGTCTTGCCTAGAATCTAGATCTTATTATAGGTTCATTTCTATCAGGTTGAATTAGTAGGGAATATTGGCGTACAAACACCCATTTTGGGGAAAAAAAAGAAGTTTATATACGAGCTTGCTAAAATACTTCGGGGATGGGAACAGTGCGCACTGCGATCAGGATTAATCTTTTATCTTGTTTTAAATTATTAGGAATTTAATGTTTTCTTGCACACACACACACACACATCTGATCATAACAAAACAATTTTTTTATTTAGGCTATTTACCAGGTTAATTTTATTATGTATTGAACAAAAGAAACACAACTAAACTTAGCCTAACCTTTCATGCATGAATTAAAAAAAGATTAGTTATTTTTTTAGAATGTGTTGTGGAATCAAGACATCCCAATAAAATTTGATTCTATATGACTGTGCTTCAAGTTATTGTCTTTTTTCCTGCTATTTGAGTGTGTAATAATGATAATTAAATATACAAATATAGTGCTACAACAAAGAAAAAAGTATCTTATTAGTGCTACTATACGTCCTGTTACCAACACTTCCAAACAGTGTTTATAATCATACATATAGGCCCAGTTTCATAGTCAATCTTAGTACACGTCGAGTGTGGCGCTACATTAAATATGACGACACCTACCTAAACTCTAATGGAATGGGCCACTTTCACTCATGAAACTGGCCCATTCCATTCTGGTCTAGGTGGGCGTCGTCCTGTATTTAGTGTAGCGCCACACTCGAGGTGTACTAAGATAACAAGATAAGAGTAAAAATAGTAATTAGGTGAACTTTCAATAATATTTACAAAAATACATCAGTTCTGAAGTAAATAGACATGATATTCATCCGACTTACCATGCTTGGTAAAAATAATACAGGGAACATTTTCGAAATGTTCACATTCACAAAGTTGACCCTGAGGGTACTTTGATTAGATTACAATCCGCAGGTTCCTAAACTCCCCGACATTTTAGATCAGCGGTAAAATGTCTGCCTACTGAGCTATGGGTCCAGAATTCGATTCCCAGCATGGCCGAAAAATGTATTATTGGGGAAATGTGGGTTTACTCTTTCGCAGTGATGAATTAACTCTCAGGGGACTGGTTGTTGTACCGGTTCTAGTCATAAGTTAGATTATGACGAAGCTATGACAGGCCTAGCAAGCCCAGGGTGGTAACAGTATGGATATAGAGTGAAAAGTTCTTAAACTGGAGTTCACAGCAAACATTGACAAATGTGAGTTAAAAACTTGCTGTAGAATCATTGAAAGTATAATACACTACGACCTCTCATTCTATATTGTTTTTTATTGCAAAAATAAATGTCGTCCGGCATGATTACATGATTTTAATAACCTTTTTGTATAAGTAATTAAAATAAACTATATACCTAGTGGTTTCCATTGGTTATTTGGATATAAATCTTGTAGATCTTAAAAATGTAATTGATAACACCAAATTTAATTACGTGCTTTTTTTTTTCAATAAATGTTCATCTTCATATTTTTATTTTGGACCAAAACTGACAGAATATAAAAAAACTTTAACATTATTGGCGGTATAGGGTTAAGGTCACCTTAACTTATGTGCTGGGGGTCCGGGGTTCAATCTTCGGTCCCGGCACAGATTTATCTGATTACCAAACCCTTTCTTCACCTCTGACAAGACGTGTATTAATCACAACTTGTGAATGTGTGGAATGCCAGGCCTCCACCGTGGTTCGAATCCCACATTAAACTGTAGGTCCTTCATTTCATCTCACAATCACTCTACCATTACACATTAGCGTAAGTGCGAATAACCCTAACAGGTAATAATATTGCCTGTGGTCACTAGTAGTTTTGTCTTATGAAAAAGGTCCTCAAAAAATTAGTTTTAGAAGTTATAGACTACATTTATCGTGTTTTGTTACCTGTTCATCTTGTATGCTAATACGATCACTATTCGAATGGGGTAGGGATGAGTAAGGGAGCAGTTTAGAGATAATCTACCAGCATTTGTTTTGAAAGAGAGTGGGAAACCGTTTAGGAAAAACCAGCCTCAATGAGTCAAACCTAAAACAAATTGAAAAATTGTCCAAAAAATTTGAGGCCTCTGGGTTGACTACTATGGCTCAGCATAAAACCAAATTTAAATTCTTAAAATGTTAAATGGGTGGAACAACAAACTCTAGTTGATATCTTCTTGTTCTGTTGATTAATATAAAATAATATGAGTGACATCTCTGAATTTTGGCAAACCAAGGAGGGGGCAATTAGCTCCCTTTGTACCCCAGATCCAAATAACGTTAATAAAAACTTTAAATATAAAAGTTGAACAATAAAATCCAACACTTAAGTTGTGTTGAATGATTTTAATTATTTTTTTTTCTAATAGGAAACTAGTTTCAACAATTTGCCTACCACTCCAAATATCTTCCAGATGCATCCAAATTTAATTTTTACTGGGGGAGGGTCCTAAGACTCCTATTTGGGTTGTAGGTCAAACTTCATTTTTCTTTTTTTTACCTTTATCCCTTCTGCCTCGAAATTTAATTCTGGCTGAAAACATAATTGTTTCCCCGCTCCCCACAAAGTAAATTCCTGGGTGTGCCATTGTTCAAAATCCTAGTCTGTCAGGCTACTATAAAGTTTTTCCCAAGTGGGTGCCACACTCCTTTAATGAAAATGCGGTAATCACCTCTAAAATTCGTCCATCCTCATTCCTACCCCATTAGAGTAAATGAGTAACATTTTATAAAGTGAAATGTTTGTAAGACACGATAATATAAAATTTTAATTCAAACCAAATATATTATTTATATCCAAACAAATGAGCACCAAAATTCGTCAATGTTTTGCACTAAAGTCAAAGGAATGAGGTTAGATTACACCAAATTACCGTGATCGTGTATATAAGATAGATTAATATAAAATAATGATTATATAACTTATTTAAAATGGGTATTTTAGTAATCCAGGGATTTAAAAAAAAATGTTTGACTTGTATAGTAAAAATAAATAAACAAAAGAGAATCAAATAACAATTATTGTTTATTTTTCATAAATTTTATAATTTATATTTGGAAGTTGAGAGTTGTGAACCATAGATAAGGGAGTTGTGAGCTCTCCAAAAAATGTGTGTTTCTCTTATGATCCCATTACATTAGACTTTACATGAATTTTGCTTACAATAAGTTGTTAGGTTGTGGTGTTTTAAAAGGACTGTCTTGTAGAATTTCACATTAGGCTGGACTTCTGAAGCCCCAAAATAAAGTGGAATAAAATTTAGTGTTCACAAAAAAATACTGTATCGATGAAAGTCTCGCCTTTATAAAATAAATAATTATTATTAGCATCGCTTCTTACTAAATATTTGGGTTATACGCACTTACGCTAATGTGTAATGGTAGAGTGATTGTGAGATGAAATGGAGGATCTACAGTTTAACGTGGGATCCGAACCACGGTGGAGGCCTGGTATTCTACACATTCACAAGTTGTGATTAATACACGTCTTGTCAGGTGAAGGAAGGGTTTGACAATCAGATAAATCTGTGCCGGGGCCGAGGATTGAACCCTGGACCCCCAGCACCTAAACCGCCAGGTCACCCGTCATAAAATAAATAAACCCAGTACCAAATAGCCGTGTTAACGTTGCTCATAACATGATTGGCTATTTTAAAAATACATGAAAAACTGTTATGTTACATTACAATGATGAATTACGTTAGTGAGACCATTCATACTAAAAGTGGAGTCACTGTAGCTATTGATCACACTTACAGGCTGCACATAATGGTTGTTTCTTACTACCCCTGTTATACACACATGTACTTACACTAATGCGTCAGAGGTTGTGAAGGTTAAATTTAGTTTGAGTGTACCTGCATTTGTTTGTAGAACCATTTAGGAAAAACCACCCTCGTTACACCTGACCGGGATCAAACCTCGCTATCCCTGTCTAGAATATTGTGAGAGTAGCGCCTTAGACCATGCGACCACTGAAGTGGGCCATAATGATGTTAAACTTTTGTTTACAAAGGGTTCAATTTTTTAGTTTGACATTTTGTGTCTTTGGCGTAAGTTGTCGATAATATGTTAGTTTATATTTCAGTGTGTAGGTGTCAGGCAGCAACGATAACTACAAACCTTCTGCTGAAGAAATGTTATAAAGAGCTTTTGACACTGGCGCATGCGTTGTACTCCAACATGTGACATCGTGAGGAGAGATGGACGGTAGACTCTAATTGTATCACGTCACATTCATACTAATCTTTGAGGATGGAGGCGGAGCCAAATAACCGACCGTTGTCCGGAATGTGCCTGCAAGCGGCCGATAACCCTGGAAAGACGACTGTCGATGTAAGGGAAGGGCGAGATATGCCGTATGTTATCGAAGTGGTGATGCACATGTCTAGACAAGTCATCGACAAGGTAACATCAATTTATTAGGGTTTTATTTCAAATCTTTGGGCAGCTTTTAAAAGTTCTAACATGTATTATTTTTAAGTCTATGCAAAATTTTGAGCCCGAATCTGACTATCGCTAGTAGGCTAGGCCTATTTATATTAGATTCAAAATTCCGAATCTCAATATTTGAAAGACTTGAATTAGTTTCAAAATTTCTAGGTCCAAATAGAATCTGGATTCGAGTCGAAATTGAAAATCTTGAATTCACATAGGCTTGACTTTTTTTATGCTTAGTAGCCCATTTTGAATACTGTATTGGCCGGCTACCCACTTTGCTGGTCAAATGGTCTAAGATGTCACTTGAGCAGTAGACCAGATTGAGTGGGAGGTTGTGCTTTGAATCCTGGTCAGGTGTACTGAAGGTTGTTCTCCTTAAATGATTTTCCACTCTTTCTGTGCAAATGTTGGCACACTTCCTCTAAATTAAGTGGCTTAAATTGTGTTTTAATTGGACTTCAACGTGCATTTTTGGGTCCATGGGTTTAAGAATCAAAGCGCCTGGTCTGGTTTACCGGTGGCGTGACCAGTAGGTCGGGGTTCTTATCTCGACCGAGCTTACTGGAGGGTGGTTTTTCATTCTCTCTCCATGCTAATATGGGTAGATTCCCTCTAAAAAAAACTTTCCTCATCCTCACTCACTTGTCCGACACTTAAGCTCAGTCGGTAGTGTAACTTTCTTCAGAGCTCAAGGTCGTGGGTTTGATGTCCGGCATGGTCGAAACATTTATTGTTGGTTAAATGTGGGTTTCCCATTTCTCAGGGATTAATTAACATAAGTTTTGTGCTGATATAATCAGTCGGGCTTAGAAAGTGCTTGTTAAATACCTCAAATAAATCAAAATGAAAAATAAAACCTCAATCAAAATAACTTTGTGGCTGGGGTGGTAAGATGTGCTGTGCAAATATAAAAAAACTTTGTTTATAAAATTAAATCCTTAAATTCATAATGTTAAAGCACGGCACTTATGTTTTCTTATGTGAAGAATCGTCAGTCTTTGTCAAATCCAGGACTGGGTAGTCGGCACACCAAACCTTCCACGCAGATTCCTCTATGTTTATTCTGTCCAACTCCGACTCCTCCATAAATAATTAAAGTAGTGTATTAATCAGTAATAACAAATTAATTGCAATGAATTGCTCCAATACAGATAAATTCATGGGAAGCTTCTTTGGCATTGTGAATTTATATTTAAATAAACTATGTCAATACAAACTACAAATATTGGCCTAAAAAATTAAAAGTATATATAGAATTAAAATAATATTGTTGACATATATTGTTATAATATTATAAGTTTTTATTTTGAAGCCAAAGTCAATTGCTGATGCATTTTTACCGACTCAAGACTCCGCCCAAAATTGCTCCCGACTCCGCAGCCTTGTTAAATTCACAATGAAAACTGGTTCTAATAAGTTCTTAATCGTAAATTCCTTACACTGCTTGCAGATTAAATATTTTCTGATTGAGATCATGAGCCCTTCAGCGGTCGTATGCAAAGCCCCTACTGACAGTTTATTCTGTTATTTTAAGTTTAATAACAGAGAAGATGTGTTAAGAGGCATGGAATACTTCCTCTCCAGACCGATGGGATTTGATTGGCATCCACTGGTGAGTCCCCTGAGAACTACTGAGGGAGTCCTTTGAGAAATACTGGAGGAGTTCCCTGTGAAATACTGAGGATTCCTTTGTGTATGACTTATGAAATATTTTAAGTCACACAAAATTTGTTAAATATTTGTAAAAAAATAAAATAATACAATTATATTACAGTGCGCTTGGAAGATGCTTCTATTATCAATAATTCTTGCTAACATTGAGGGTTGCGTTGGTTTTCCAGGCAAAAGTGAAGGTCGATGGTAAACTAGTGCTAGTAGAAGATGTCAACAAACCCGAGTGCTTCAATAAACTCGAGGGGCTCATAACCGCTGGTAACTACTATCTGGATGGGGCCCCTGTCACGAGGAAGGAGTGCCAAAGACAGGTAATGAGACACAGAGTCTGGTTGTGTTGTCTTGAGGGGGGAGGTGAGAAACGTGTTGCGAGCAATGGTGAGCGTCTAGTAGTGACCTCATTACCAGCCTCAAGGACTATTTGTGGGCCCTGAAACCGGGAAAGCGACTTCGGAAATGATAGAGTACACCCTGTGTTTGGTTTGTCAGGTGGAGTTGAAGTGTGAGGCGGCGCGTAGGGAGATTAGCGCCTTAAACAACGCCCTGGAGACGACTCTAAGAAGCATTGTACGGTACCGCACCAAGGGACTTGTGTTCAGACTGGAGGACATGAGGTGCCGTGTCCCAGCGGGTTGTCTCAGCGACTCCTACATAGTAGGTGAGTGTACCTTGTCTCTACCTGGCAGGTTGGGAACTAGTAGCTTCTTGTCTCTACCTGGCAGGTTGGGGACTGGTAGCTCCTTGTCTCTACCTGGCAGGTTGGGGACTTAGTAGCTCCTCGTCTCTACCTGGCAGGTTGGGGACTAGTAGCTCCTTGTCTCTACCTGGCAGGTTGGGGACTAGTAGCTCCTCGTCTACCTGGCAGGTTGGGGACTAGTAGCTCCTCGTCTCTACCTGGCAGGTTGGGGACTAGTAGCTCCTCGTCTCTACCTGGCAGGTTGGGTACTAGTAGCTCCTCGTCTCTACCTGGCAGGTTGGGGACTAGTAGCTCCTCGTCTCTACCTGGCAGGTTGGGGACTAGTAGTTCCTCGTCTCTACCTGGCAGGTTGGGTACTAGTAGCTCCTTGTCTCTACCTGGCAGGTTGGGGACTAGTAGCTCCTCGTCTCTACCTGGCAGGTTGGGGACTAGTAGCTCCTTGTCTCTACCTGGCAGGTTGGGGACTAGTAGCTCCTCGTCTCTACCTGGCAGGTTGGGGTCTAGTAGCTCCTTGTGTCTACCTGGCAGGTTGGGGTCTAGTAGCTCCTTGTGTCTACCTGGCAGGTTGGGGACTAGTAGTTCCTGAATGATGCTACGCCCCTGGCGGTTGCTCTTGTGACTTCATCCATGAGACTCTCCATGTCGTATCTTCACACTTGCCGCCCTTCCTTCAACCTGTGATGGAGTAGAGAAGTGCCCTTGAAGTGTAAGGAAGCACTGTACAAGGAGTACTTTGTACTCATAGACACTGACTGTAAGAGAGACAAGGAGAGCAAGTTATCTGTCACCAGGAGACATGAGATAGTAGAGGACAGTGGATGTAAGAGAGACAAGGTTGGATGTTAAGGCAGTGTTGGATCTTGCGCTCATTTGTGAGGCCAACATATTGTGCTGTACATTGTTGGTAAATTAGGTTACTGGACTCACATGTGTGGCTGTCTTTGAGGGGAGGACGGAGTTGGTTATGTTGATATAGAAAATGGCTGCTAGATGATCTATTTGGCAGGTTTTGCAAGCCGAGTTGTGATTTTATGAACGTTAGGACAAGACATTATAATACACTTGTGTCATTGAGGGTCAACTTGCATTAACCACCTGTATGCAGGCACTGTTTGTTGACCTGTACCTTATACACCTGTGTGCAGGCAGTGTTTGTTGACCTGTACCTTATACACCTGTGTGCAGGCAGTGTTTGTTGACCTGTACCTTATACACCTGCGTGCAGGTAGTGTTTGTTGACCTGTACCTTATACACCTGCGTGCAGGTAGTGTTTGTTGACCTGTACCTTATACACCTGTGTGCAGGCAGTGTTTGTTGACCTGCACACCACTCATTATCCTCTCCTATGTTTCAGAGAACAGAGCAGGCAAGGAGATTGTTGGTTTTGTGAGATTCGGGGATAATTTACCGTCCCAGAATAAACGCAGCCCTCGGTTTCTCAGTGTGGAGAATGTAAAGTATTTCTTGTTCTTAGAGAGTTTGTTAGATTACTGGTCTGTGGTCGACCCCGGTGGTCTCGAGGTAAAATGCTCACCTCAGGACCCGATGTTGGTGGGTTAAAACCCAGCCAAGGTTGATGAATTCTTATTTAACGATAATAATTTGTAGCACAACTCCCCTCAGGAGGGGGAGTAAACCTGTCGCTCCTGTGTCGATTGGGGCTTGTAAAAGAACTCTGGAAGGTTTATGAAAAATATTTTTCCTGGCAAAATTGATTGGTCCTTTTGCTATCGCTCATAGAAATTCTCGTGTACTGATATAATCAGTCATTTCAGAAAGTGGACATAAAAAATACCTCAAATGATTTAAATTTTCTGGGGTCTAGCGGTCACATCTGTCCTTTATTTATGTTGTGACTGATCCACCAATAAGCAGCACTAAACAAATCCAATTCCAAAATCTTAATAAAAACCTTTTTTTTATTTAGAACATTCTTAATTATAAGTTTAACATTAACGATGAGATAGTCTGGTTCCTGAAACTTTGAGACCTGTGTTAACTGCGGCTCATACCAACCAGTGTGTCACAGATGAGCGCAAAGTACGCTAACACTCATTTGTGACTTGTATATTACGTAAACTGTTAGTGTGCATAGCACCACCCACCTCTGAGCTAGCTAGGTGAAACCTGTGTGCATTACAGAAGCCCTCTTTCAAAGACGAGACAGGGCGAGTTGCTGGGCCTCTTTCAGTGATACGGAGAGGCATGTTGCAACATTTAAGTGATTCATTGTGTCGTTGTTAAGGCTGTCCTCCAGTTTGTCGAGATGTCCGGTATCCCGATTGTAGATGCTACCAATCAGGACCGGTTCTGGCAGTCTCTGTTCATCTACTGTAACCACGCCGGTGCGGTCATAATCCGGATAGAGGTATGCGTCACTCCGGTGGAAAAGTTTTCCGCCGGCTACCAGGCACTGAAGAAGAGTTTGTTGGAATATTTCCTGAACTTTCAGCGAGCATTGGACATTGTCGGGCTGCACTTTCATGAAATAGTCATGTAAGTTTTTTCTAAGGACAGAACTTTAACTTTCAAAATATTTTCAAGAATTTGGAAAAAAATCACTAAATTTGATACAAGCAAAATTGTGTTCGCTTTTAAATTTTACTAATTTGGAACTCAATAAAATTAAAACTTTTTATTTTGAAGAAATTTAAATTTAAATAAAGATTTTCAAAATATTGGAGTTTTTAAGAATCAATATTACACTTTTTCTAATTTAATTGATTACTTAGCACATTCAATCCAATAAACAACCTTGGTTGATTATGGTCGATTATGGACCACTGATTAAAACAAAGTCAAACAAACCTTTTTTAACAAGGTTATACTCTGTAATTCTTAGCGCTTCCCATAGAAGACACTTAGATCCACATTTTGACATTGGATTTCTTTGTTTTCACATAATACAGACGATTTGTATGTTTGTTATTTCTTATAAAATTTATGAATGTGTTTATTATATTATGTAAATGAAGGAATGGTGTCATATTCAGTCCATTAGATACGCAAGTCAAACATTGACATTGTATTCAGTCCACCAGATACGCAAGTCAAACATTGACGTCGTATTCAGCCCACCAGATATGCAAGTCAGACATTGACGTATTCAATCCCGGGTTCAAACCACAGCCGAGGTCAATGATATTTTCTTGCGCGATAAAATTCTGTAGCACAACTTCCTTAGTAGTGGAAGTAAAGCCGTCAGTCCCGTGTCAAATGTGGCGAGTAAAAGAACTCTTGGAAGATATGTGAAAATACCTCTCTTGGCAAAATTGGAAGGACCTTTTCCTCTTGCTCATAGAAATTCTCGTGTGTTGATATAATTAGTCATATCAGAAAGTACACATTAAATACCTTAAATAAATAAATAAACAAAAATTGGGATTATAAAAATATAGATAAATATTGTACAAATCTGGCGGCTTTTATCTTTAATAGTTTTCATGAACTAAAACATTTTATATTTTCTTGTAAAAAGTTGTTAAAAAAACTGGCCCAGCAGCATTTTATTTACTGGGAGGGAATGTTTTAATAATTCCACTAAAAGATTGGTTCGCAAGCCTTTGAATTAATTAAAATAGTGGATATTGTCTTCCCTTCTAACGCTAAACAATAAAAAAATGAATTTAGCGAGTATTTTTTTTAATGTCTGTGTTAACTTCCCCATTTTCCTTTCTCGTTGTGTTTGTCATGAGCGTTACGAGATATTTACCTCACGCTGAGGGCTAACACTTAAATATTAGTATTAGTAGCCCCTGTATACGAACATGTGTACCTGAAAGATGGATCTCTTAACTTTTAATTAGACTTTTAAAAATCTACTGAAATATTGGTTCAAGAATGTAAAGTAAGTGTTAATGAAGGAAGCCAACTTGGAACAAACACACTTCTCTCTTCAATTCTTCTTACACTTCACACTTCCACATTTACACATTGTTTTACACTTTCAGAAATATTCATTTTTCATATAACGAGACGCATATAAACACAAAGAAAGATAATGAAAAAAGAATATATCTGAAGATTTAAAACAATGTGTAACTGTTGAAGTGTGAAGGAGTGTGAAGTGTAAGAAGAAATGAAGAGAGAAGTGTTTTTGCTCTTAGCTAGACCTAACCTTCCTTCACTATCACTTACTTTCCATCACTGTACAGTGTTTCTACAGCATCTTATATTTACCAGCCATTAGGCAATGAATCATTTTAATAAAAACAGCTTTGGAAGATATAAAATGAAAAGTTATTTTTCTGTCTGTTTGGAGCAAAGAAAATTGTTGCCCAGGGTAGCCACGCAATGCCTGGTACTTCTACTGGTGATTAATAAATGAACAACCGACCGTCTATTCCCCTCTATGTTATGTTATCCCGCCCCTGCAGGAATGGGGCCAACAACACAGAAGTTTGGATCGGCGACACAAACCTCACCCTCGTGGAATCTGTTGGGGACTTGAAGTGGTACGTGGGCCCCAAAGACGAGTTCTACGCCAAACCACCTGGAATGGATTTGTTGTGCCAGACGGTTGCAGAGCTCCTGGGACTCACCTCGGGACAGAATGCGGATGTGGTGGTGGTGGTGATGGGCTGCCAGATCGGGGCCATCGGGATCTACCTGTCCCGGGTGATTATGTCAGAGGATTGATTTGCGGGACAGATCTTCTCGGCTATTGTCCTGGTTTATTTAGCGACTGATCCGATCCAACACTTTACTACATTCATTCTTATGTTGACCTGCTTCAATGGTTGCATGGTCTAAGGTGTCTCTCTTGCAATCAACCAGACTGGCGTTGACAGGGAGATTGGGGTTCAAATCCTGGTCAGGTGTGCGGAGGGTGGTTTTCCCATCTCTCCATGCACACATGCGGTTACACTTGCTCTAAATTCAACCTTCCACATCTCTAACACATGTGTAATTGTATTATATGCTAATTACCCGAACAGTAGTAAAATGGAGTGACTGTAAAATATTCTCAAGCTGCTGTAAAAAATATAAGTAACTAAATGTTAGCATTTATTGTTATAATGAATCCATCGTAACGTATGTCCATACATTTGGTTGAGTGGTAAATTAATTTCTGGGGTCTGGTTGTCAAGCTGGCCCTCTGTTAGGTTTGATTAAACCACCAAAAAGTTGTAAATTTCTTGTTCAAAATCGTAAAGAAAGAAAAACATAATTCTTATTAAACATCTATGAAGCAGGTTTCTTGAGTTTGAATCAAAGCAAATATAATTTGTGAATATTGAATAATTATCTAATTGCATCATATCCCAGTTAAATTTGCCAAAGTTATTATGTTTAAGAAAAATTGTTAATGATTAAAAAAACATAATTAGTTTTAGACCCTAGTTCTAAAAGTTCGACGTGTTCAGCCGGTAAAGAGCTGTTCTGGTGATTACAAACTATTTCAATAGATGTAGAGTTGGGTCGAAACCACTATCTTACAAATCCGAATATAAAGTTTTATCTTTGAATCAGGATCTTGGAATAATTAAGGACATAAGAGGAGATATAATACAATAATATAAAATACAAACAGTAACTAAATGTTGACATAACATTCAGTTAAGTGTTAAATTACTGTGTTGGGGTTCGGTTGTTAAGTTCATCCTATAATTATAATTTGTTTTAAACCACCAATAAGGAGTATCTAAAACAAATTTCACTTGAAAGAGTGAAAAAAAAAAAGAGAGAGAATTTGCGTCTTGAATCCAAAATTTTCTTTAGTCCTCAAATCTTGAATATCCTTAAGGATTCGAGGGTCCATCTCTAGATATATATTGTCAGTCCTTACAGTCGACACATTTGCTACGTATTATCCAAACTATGTAAATATTTTATAAAGGCGGTTTTTGGTAGATAAAAGAAGTTTGTATAGGTTCCGGTTAATTTGATCAAATTAATAATCATTTTCTTTAGCTCACAAGAATTGTTATTAAAGTTATACCAACAAATTTTATGTATGAAATAAAGTGCACTGAGCAAAAAAATGATAGAATGGTAGGAAAATAAGAGTAAAAACACTAACATATGTTTACACAAACAGCAATATTTTGATGCTATTATAGCATATTCCTCAGGAAGTAATAGTAATAAGAATAAACAGGATGCTGTCTTCAGTGATGCCAACTTGATTTGGAAGGATGAAAACTTATGGTGGAGTTGAAATTCTCCTAAGGTTCCTCTAAAAAACTGTAAATGGTAGGTGGTGCTAGTGTAGCCTCTGTTTGTTTTTATTTATTGATTTACTCAAACCTTCACAGATCTCTTAATATTTCTTCCAAGTCTTGAAAACATGCTCAAACACTATTGTTTCAGCTCTGTCAGAAGGTTTATTTGTACTGCACGGAACCTGCGGATAACGTGGGGGCCAGCCTTGCTCTGAACAGTGTCACCAAATGCACCCTCATCACTCATGTCAAATGGCGTTCAAGAGAGCTCTACAAGTCCCTAACGGAGCAATTGGAGCCTCACAACAGTGTGTGTTGCGTCTGCTTGGATGTCGCAATTAAGTCCACGGGTAAGTTGACATATCATCGAAACAGACAATCCACAATGGTAATAATTCATCATAATTGAATATTTTAGCTGTTAATATTTTTATTGGCCAAGCTTTGTAATTTTCAGAGCCAGAATGTTTTTTTGAAGTGAAGTTGACATTCTGAAACTTTGTACGCACTTACTAATAACCATCAATGAGAAGAAAGAAATGTATACTAGTTTTTTGTAATTATTATTCCAGGTAGAGAACAAACCATTCGTCGGATGTTGAAGGTTGAGAAGTTGGTGTATGCGTCTGTAAGGCGGAAACAATACGTCACGTTCGCCAAAACGCTCTTCCAAGTAGATACAGCCTACATGGAGAGTCCTTTTATTCCTGTCAAGTTGGTACCTCTAGACCTTACTCCTCATGTTTTCAACACTCACTATGCTCTACTCTGCGAGAGAGAAAACTGCATCAAGGGCGGGCTAGAAAGAAACCCTAAATATACCGCGGGCGTTCAGATACCATTTGGACAAGAAAAACATATACCTCCTGCTGTGCGAATACCAAACCTTGCCTTACCACACTGTCCCCCTCTTTTCCAAAACAATGAACCGCTACCACTTCCTGTCGCACCTCCAATCAACGTCAACCCGTCAACTCGGACCGATCTGTTTGGTTTTGACCCGATGCGCCCGTTTGTTGCCGGGGTAGTTCAGTTCCCAGCGAACACAAGCCTACCACCGCAGACTCGACGTCCGAAAAGGGTGGGTAGTAATGCTGGCACGAGCCACACCGGCGGCGATATACGTGGAAATAAGTATCAGATGACATTAGCAAACCGAAGAAAAAGAAGAAACAAGATAAAAAATAATAATGGCTGTCCACCTGAAAGCGACTACAGGGGCTCACATTAGCTCCTGGATTCTCTCCCTGGACCCCTCATCTCAAAACTCGTGACGACAGGTCTCAGAAAGCGACAGTCGCTAGAAACCTTAGCCCCATGTCCTGCATGTCCATATTCTCCTTAAGTCACCGCTGTTTTGGGCTCCAATCGACTTACAAATATATCAAAGGCTCTATGATCACTTATCGTTTCTCCATTCTATTTTTGATTATTTTCTGCATCTTATATTTTAATCAGGGAATACTATTCAAATAGTACCCTCAAATGTATTATTCATGGTACACCAAATAAAATGGAATATAATATTTTCACAAAATTGATTACTTGACGTCTTATGTGTGAATAACAGTCAATTATGTTGAGTTTAATGAAAATTAGTGATATCCAAACTATACACGTAGCAGACGACATTGTTCTTTGTCTAAAATTGTCAGATAAAAAATAATACCATCTGATTTGTTATAAGGAATATTGAGAAGGAAACTATCAATGTTTCCAGTTCAGAAAAAATGTTCTCTTCATCAAATATCATTGATAAAGATGTATAATATTTATCGCCATCAAATACCATTGATAAAGAAGTGGTATAATATTTCTCTCCATCAAATACCATTGATAAAGAAGTGGTATAATATTTATCTCCATCACATACCATTGATAAAGAAGTAGTATAATATTCATCAACATCAAATATCATTGATAAAGAAGTGGTATAATATTTGTTTGAACTGTTTATTATGATGGTCAAATTTTGATCAAAGGCAAATATTTAAAATTTAAGAATTTGAAATTTAGCCATAATTTTTCTGTCCATCTTACTATACCATTTAAGTTTGAGGTGATTATTTTTGCATCATTCCATATCAAGTGGTCCAACACTGGTTGCTTGACTATTATTATTTATTTTCTCAATCACCCTAACATGTTGGTAGTTCAAAGTGATAATTATTTTTTGTTTTCATATAGTGACCATATTTGTCTTACAAGGTGCCACATTTTTTGCAATTTTAAAAGTTTATGGAAACGCAAATATCTTGACCTCTGTTCAATCACCATGAGTAAAAAATTAATATGAGTAAAAAATCATTTTGTTGGTAAAGTCAAGGACTACAAGTTTGTTTATTGTTCATTGGATTCTTCCCACATCTTTCCTCTTTCCCCAGGTGGGCTTTCTTCATCAAATTCATTCTTAGTAGTTTATTTTTCCTTTTTCTTTAGTTTTATCAATTTCCTTTATTATAAAATTATTTAGCCATTGGGCCACCTCATTTTTGAATCAAATTCAGAAGATGGTCATATAACTTGGGGGAAAATCATTACAAGACAAAACTTCATGGAAGTTTGTTTTCTTTTTTGACTAAGCAACTCTGCTGTAGCTCTAATGTACATCAACAAAATAGTATTAACTAAAGCTACTTTCATATATTCATACATCAAGTCATTTGATCCTTTTAGCTGTCACTTTTGATGGATATCATCAATACAAATAAAATAAAACTACTAATAATAATATAATGAAATGTGGTCACGGTTGGCCACAGACAAACATACTTGTATTTTCTAAAAGGTTTTTCTTTGAACATTTGGCAATCAACTGTACACAGCCTGTTGGCCCTCATGGTGCGATGTTGGCGGCCCTGGACAGTTCTGGGTGTTGTGTGGTGTCTGAAGTGACGGCATGACAAGGAGATGCAACTAAGATGGTGCTTCTTCTTTCAAATAGTTGTGGGAGTGATAATGAGTAATCCTGACATTTGAAGGAGACGTCTAACAACCGTAATAGTCCTAGCGGTGACAAGAGTGTTAGTATTGGTTGGAGGAAATTAGGACAGTATCACTAGTCTGAACCAATTACACTTTTATATAATAAAAATATTGTAATTTTAGTTGTTTTTTAATTTGTTTAGTACCGCGTCTTACTATCCGTTCGGGTTATATGCTTAAGTACTAATTACACTAATGGATTAAGAATTGGGAAGGTTGAATTTAGAGGAAGAGAACCCGCATTTGCATGGAGAGAGAGAGAGTGGAAAGCCATTTAGGAAAAACCCGTCCCAGTTCACCCGACCGAGATTCAAACCTCGATCTTCCCGTCCTCAGCAATCAAGTTCAACACGACTAGCGCGTTAGCAAACTACGCCACAGGGGCTGGTTAGTTTTAGTTTATTTCCAACCCGCATCACTGGTCGAATGGTTTAAAGGTGTCACACTCGCAATTGACTAGACCGTCAATGACAGAGAGGTTGGGGTTTGAATCCTGGTCGAGTGTACTGAGGGTGGGTTTTTTAAAATGGTTTTCCACTCTACATGCATGCAAATTTGGTTACAATTCCTCTAAAAAACAACCTTCCTCATTCTTAAATTAGAGTAATTGGTACATAAGCCTATAGCCCAAATGGGTAGTAAGATACGACAATCAAGAGTCCACTTAGTCCTTTACGAGATAACATCACTATTTGATTGTGCTCCTGTACGAGATAACATCACTATTTGATTGTTGGAGTAGGTTTATCTGCAGTGAGTGGCAGCTGCAGATTTTCTTGTGTAGTATGAGACATATTTACACTGATAATCTTATACTACTCATTGTGTGAATACAAAGAGATTCCTCATCACATGACATTGTTATCAATCAAGATAACCAGAGGCATCCTCTCGCTTATTGTAACAGACACTGCAAAGGAAAGACACTCTAATAATATAGCATTGTCTGTAGATAACACACTATCATATCAGGTTATGTCTTGTAAAGAAGAATGTCATTGAAAAAACAATGATAGACATAGCTAGGCTTCGATCTAGTAATGAAAGTGTTTGCCTTTCCTTTAAAAAAAACTTTTATTCTTGTCGCAGATCATATTTTTTATCACTTACAATTTAAGATGAAAAAATATGCGCTAGGAGGACAGTCAAATTGTAGACTAGATTTTTAATAAATACAATTTTATTGGTATAATAAATTGTATAGTCAATCAAAACGAAGTTATAATAGGAAAGTAATTCACAAAATAAAATTATTTCTCAGTCACACACTCTCTTATCTGCTTCTTCCATTATATTTCTTGGTCTCCCTTGCGTAATTTTCCACCTCATTACATGCCCATACCATCTCAGTCTTGCTTCCTCTACTATCTCATGTACTCCAACATCCTCATTACATGCCCATACCATCTCAGTCTTACTTCCTCTACTATCTCATGTACTCCAACCTCCTCATTACATGCCCATACCGTCTCAGTCTTGCTTCCTCTACTATCTCATGTACTCCAACATCCTCATTATATGTCTATACCATCTCAGTCTTGCTTCCTCTACTATCTCATATACTCCAACCTCCTCATTACATGCCCATACCGTCTCAGTCTTGCTTCCTCTACTATCTCATGTACTCCAACCTCCTCATTACATGTCCATACCATCTCAGTCTTGCTTCCTCTACTATCTCATGTACTCCAACATCCTCATTACTTGCCCATACCATCTCAGTCTTGCTTCCTCTACTATCTCATGTACTCCTGTTTCTTCTGGTGACAGCTTAGTTCTCATGTTTTTCGATTACCTGCTATCTCTAACACCTAAATAAGTATCTCATTTAATTATTTTTGCATCTCTCTCAGTATGAAATAGGACCTTAGAAATTGAAGACGATGTCGCTAAGTCAAAGAAGACAGTCTAAATTAGCTCCCAATGTGAGAATTATAACATGTCCTAAACTCAACAGATTTGGGGCCAACACATCAGGTTACATCCCTCAACTCATTGAAGCCAAGCCATGGTCTGTCCCTGAATTATTTTTGCTGTGGTCTCATGGTTAGTTGTATAGGGTGGCAATATCTGTGAATAAAACTGTTTTGTAATCATGATAGTCATGTCTTGAAGCTCTGGTTGATTTAGGTCAAATATCTATTATCTAAAGCTGCTCTGAAATATTCCTTTACATCTCTTCTGATAAAGTTTTATTTTTGCAACCAATAACTGTCGCACGGTCGTGAACTTTACTCTCCGATACTGCAAGTCTATATCGGTCAATTAATCAATGTAATCAAAATACAAATAAGGAACAAGTCATTAGGGTTAATGGGTCATTGTGTGAAACAATAGGTTTCATGTTGTCCTGGCCCAAAGGGGTTTCCGATGAGTTTACCAAAAATATTAACTTTGGGAAACTTACTACATCTAAAAAATTAAAACATCAACAACCAAATGTTTGTATTTTGTTTACGATTGAGCAATATTGTCACACGTTGCCTTGTTGATCTAAAATTTGGTTATCACTGCCAGTTGAGGTGGATGGTAAGCGCGTCACCGCTAGGACAGTGTTAAGAGAGGTCAGCACAGCTTTCTGTTGGTCCAATGATAGCGTGCCTGACCAATCAAAGGCACAGAGCACATTCATTAATTATGTAACACTGACTAAACAGTATATGTTGTGTAGTAAAATATCAGCAGCTGTCTTCAAGTTTAATTAGTATTTATTATTTATTTACCTGCTTTGATGCTCACATGGTCTAATGAGTTATTCTCGCAGTCGACTGGATTGCCTATGACTGGGAGATTGAGGTTCGAATCTTGGTCGGGTGTACTGAGGTATTTACAAATTGTTTTCTGCTCTCCCTACAAGCAAATTCTGGTACACTTCCTATAAATATAACCTCCTTAATCCCATTAGCGTAATTAGTACATAAGTGTACAAACCAAACGGGTAGTAAGACTTGCTGCTATATATATACACACAATCACCTTCCCATGACGTCTTTGTCTAACCAAGGGGTCTTGTACCTTCAGGTTTCCCAACTAAAATGTTGTGTACACTGTACGCGCCATATGACGGTCGGTCATCTTTTAAGAGAATGGCGGCTATACAACACTATTTTCCAACCCGTTCCAAATCTCTCTCGCTTATAAAATCTGGGAAACCAATAATAATAATAATAATAATAATACTATTTATTCATGGGCTGAAGGACTTTCTGGTAACAGATCCAGCAGTTCCGGGTTCGAGCCTTGTAACTTCAAACTTAACCTCGTGAGGAAAAATGAGCTAATTTCATACAGAAGTAGCAGCTCTGGTCTATAAAACTGAAATTATAAAGGCCATAAGACACTCTGCTGACCGTGTGACACTCTCTATCAGCAAATGTTAGCACTATCTTCGCCAACATGTGCCAGACGCTTGGTCGATTAGCTTGCTCGTGGGCAGACGCTATGGAGTTTTTACAGGACACCCACTTTCTTTGGGGAGGGAGGGGGTGTTCGCTAGGGGTTGTTGGGGGGGGGGGTTTCGCTAGG
>CABFVZ010002135.1:10024-40679 GCA_902151445.1 Timema monikensis | reverse complement strand
TATTAGCACCGCGTCTTACTACCCGTTCGGGTTATACGCACTTACGCTAATGTGTAATGGTAGGATGATTGTGAGATGAAATGGAGGACCTACAGTTTAACGTGGGATCCGAACCACGGTGGCGGCCTGGCATTCCACACATTCAAAAGGACATACATGATTGGTGGAACACCAGTGTAATATTTTAAACAGGCGTGACCATGTATAGTCTATTCCATAGCATAGTAGTTTCCTCCTAATGTTTGTATTTTTTAATACTTTAAAATGTTCTCTCTTATGTTTAACAAAACTCGGACCAGACTAAGAAAAGGTCATAAATAGACGGGAAGTACCCAACATTTACAACAATCACTGAACACTGCAGATATGAACAGTCGACTGACCGTTGCTGACTTGATGTTAACATGTGACAAGGACTGTACCAGGTGGCCTTTCAACACTTACAACAATCACTGAACACTGACTTGAGTTTAACATGTGATAAGGACTGTACCAGGGGGCCTCTCAACGCTGAGTCAGGAATTTGTTGGTATTCGAGTAACGCTTGCAAAGCTTAAAGTATTATTTCTAAACCAAATGAAGGGATATCTTTGTTGTTATTATAATGTCATAATGTATTTTAAAACTAGTTTGATACAAAGCAAAGGAGGGACTATTTAGTGAAAGGATACCATTGAAGTCCGTTCACCAGCAAACCAGCTTATAGGCTTCCACGTGGCTTTGTTTACGTCAGGTCTCAGCTTAGGTAGAATCAATAATCCCGATTTTGGTTGGAAGAACGGTAGACAAAATTCAAACTTTTTTTTAGAGCAACATTAATAACATTTTAAAACATTGGTTGTATTTGGTTTTATCCGTATTTATATCATCTATCAAGAGTGAGAAGTAGATAATGTAACTTGACGTATGATTATATTAAATGTGTTTTAGTTACTTGAGTAACTAACTTCTACTGGTCTTCCTACCAAAACCATACTATAGCTACCCTTCTGCAGAAACAAAGTGAATTTATAAAATTTAATTCAGAAAATACAGGCAGCTGAAAGCATTCCAACAGCAAACGTTATGTAGCAGCTCTTTGGTGTACTCAGAAATGAACTCTGGTGACGTCATTCCACCCTCTTGTTTGTATTGAGCGCAGTATACATTGATTGTGATAATGTCAAGTTATCTGGTACACTGAATGAAGTCAAAACTTGACACCCATCACACGACCAAACCGGTTAATCTCGTTAAACTTAGAGCCAATGAGTCACAGCAAGTGTTGGTTGTATACATGGGCCTGCCACGAAAACAATTCAACTGATTCAATATCATGGCTGCATCGCTTTACGTCGTCAATCATGTTTCGTGACTCGCCACTAATTTGATCAATTAGTGCATCTTCAGGTTCTCACTCCCCGTATTACTTTCTCGTGTAAACAAATGATCAGAGGCGTGTTGTGTGGTATTGCCAGGTCTGGTACAGCTTGTTAAATAAATATGTAACTCTGATTAAAAAATGTGAGAGCGAAAATATTTCAACTTTTTAAATGAAACGAATGCACTCAAGATATCCCACGTTTTTAAGGTTCCCATTTCAGTTTAATTTCTTCCGAGAACATTATAAACATTATTAAATGAGTTATAGTAACAGCTAGTAACTGTTCTCTTATCACATTCACGTACGACTACAGCGCTCGGTGGTTGTATGCGTCGCTAACGTCGAGTTTGCTGCAGACCCAGATATGATACTACTTCAATATTATAATACACCCCCTACCCCTGGGATTCAATCACGTGACATTCTCCCAGTAAAATGTTCGTCTGTACTGATACGATTTCTTCCCATCGGTCTTCATTCGACTAATCACACTTATGCTCTGCTCTACACACCTCACATATGAACGTTGACCAATAAGTATTCTACTCAGTCATGAGAACAATTCACAGGTACAAGCTCTGATTATCCTGGCAAAACGCCACTGCAAAGTATAGAGAAAGCTTTAGAGCAAAATTACTCTCAACATTTGAACGAAAATGAATTTGTATGCGTCCCAGAGAGATAGAGATGTTAGCGTTTATTTGTGACTTTATTCGTTCGGTTTTCTTCAATTGTGTAATTTGAAAACTATTTTATCATATTATCTTAGCGCGGGGTAAATATGAACACACAAATAAAGAAACTTGAAACGGTTTTATTTGAATTTTATTTAAAAAGGGAATAAATAACACAAAAATAAATGGTGTGCAAATATTTCAGAAACTTCTCCGAAAAAAAAAAATCAGCCTCGACTTTTGCTTCGCAAAATTTACAGCTTTCATAATAATTACGAGGCTACGCCAAATAAAAACATTGACAGTTAAAATACTCATTTTATGTTCAATTTTTGACAATATTTTTTTCTATTATGTAAATTACGAATTATTAAGAAATCTGAAGTTTCTATGTTGGGATAAAACGTGATTTAACCTTTCAGCATAGAGTGAACAATTGTGCAATAAAACATTTCATTAATTATTTTAGCGAAAAGGTTGTAGACATAGTAGGCCAATAAGACGATATTTTTATCAATATAAAACAACATTTAAAAAAAAACTTTGTTTAGGTTTGAGAATATTTCATAGATTCAATTCTAGTTCGTTTCGAATTGAAAAAGTGTACTTTGTACTCCCCTGATTTAAAATATCTCAAAAAAACTTTGTAAAAACTAACAAATCAAAAATAAATTGTCAAAATGGTACCGGTCGGTAATTGAAGAAAGTTGACAGTTTTGTGCTACGTTGTCCGAACTTCATTCTCAGATTTTGAGCGAAGAACAAAGAAAGGTCCGGTTTGAATCCCCGCTGACTACACTGAAAATTATATCCAGGAAAATGTTGGTGCATTTTCTCAATATTCTCTTCTCCTTTATTCTTAGTCCATGAATTAGACCAAGCTGTGAACGGTCCGGACAAACAATTAAAAGCATGCTAATATTTTAAAATTTAATGATAATGGGAAAAACTTGTTCATTTCTTCAAGTACTTGTTAATTTATTTAAGTGGCTCAAAATTATTTGATAACCTTTACAAAAGTCTCTTTATCTAACTCTTTGATTTCTGTCAGATTTTATACGCAATACAATTTTTTCTCATCCCCACCCCCCATTTTCCTCCTTCCCCTTAAAAGAGATTGCAACCGAACACGCGCTTGCTTCGTGGACAAAATTCTACACGTCACAACTTCGAACGCTTCGTTTTATTATTGTTATTACATTGTTAGTACGGTTTATCAGTACCACGCGCAAGCCCTACTGCGCATCTTTGAAGCTCGTACAACCAATCAGAGGGAAGCGCGGGGCCGAGGCGCCGGCCAATGAAACAAAATAACGCTGGTCGATAAATACGTGTCTTCGTTTCTCAATGCATTCAGTCTTGAAAATTGTCATTCTCTTTGCAGTCTTTGACTAGAACTGTGTTTCGTCCGTGTTCGAAAAAAAGCAACATACTGCACTGTTCTAATTTTAAAAACAAGGCTTGCTGTATTGTGTTCTAGTTTATTATAAACCAGTTTAAAAAGGTTAGAAAACGAAAGTAAAATTACAAGTTCTTTTACAATAATTCTTCAGACATTAAATGAGAAAAACTTTAATATTGGTTGAATATTTCTCGTACCTTTTGGGGTGTTCTATATTGTCTTAGTAACGGCGACATTTTGAACACTTTCATGTGTTAAAAAGTATTTAAAAAAATGACATACTTATGATCAAATTGGGATTTTAACGGATGTATTTTGTTTTGATTAATGGTGTCTACAAACAATTAAGTTCTATTATGTACCTAACTTAATCGTTTACCACTTTATTTAAAGTTGTGTAAGGGTGTGTTCATATTATACGCCACTAAGAGCGTGTTCCCACTATTTTCAGCTCGATGGCGTCTAACATGGATCGTACCCAGGAACAGATCACTTCTCCCTCTCTCATCAGGCTCTGGTCTCGCCGCATGACCTTGGCCGGCGAGGAACCCCTCGACTTGGGGCTGCTGGAAGACATCTTCCCTCCTGCTCAGGTAACAATCCCCCACCCCAGTTCTTGTTCGTTTACCCTGAAAGGTAGACTGATTACAGTATGGCCATATCCTATAACCTACACCATGGGGCATGGTGTAACCAAGCAAGGTAAGCTACAATTAAGAATAAATGAAGGCCACTACAGTAGTTATATATAAGTTACTGTTATAGAAAAGTATTGTTGGAAGGTTTTTCACTATAATTACCTTGCGGTTCAATTACGAGTTACTGCACGTCTGGACTATTCCCCCCTCCCCCCTTATTACTAATGAGCTAGGGGTGATATGGTTAGAATTTAGAGTTAATGTATCCGCAATTGCGTATAAGAAGAAGAGTGGGGAACATTTGTGCTAAGATCACCTCTACATTCGGTCAGGGTTGAACCCCCACCTCTCTATATCAAGACTATTTTAGAACGACAGGTGATGACACAAATCACATGACTTGATGTATGGATACGTGAAATTAGATCTCATATCTTTTTTTATAGGACTGGCGATGACAGGGAGATAGAGGTTCGGGTGTACTGAAGGTTTTCTAAAACGGTTTTACACTTTCACTCCACGCAAATGCGGGTACACTTCCTCTAAATATAACCTTCCTGATTCCTAGTGTAATTAGAACATAAGAGTATAACCTGAACCTGTAATAAGACGCGATGATAAACGTTTTTTAAGTTTTTATTACTTGTTTTTTTTAACAATATTCTCTTCGTCTTCCACACTTTGTGGTTTAAACCGACCCTCACTCTTACACCAATCTGTGTGACTGTCGTGTGTTGTCACACCAATCTGTGTGACTGTCGAGTGTTGTAGTGTTGTCACAACTCACTCGACAGGAAGTGTCCTCACTATCTACCGTTTTATTTACTTTGAGTGTGTAAGTTCTTCTTTAACAATCGCACGTGTCACTTATCTGTAAACTTTGTCTAGACCCATTTCCTTGAAAATCTAATAATAATCTAGATAAAATAATCCGTAAATAATTGACTCGTGTTTTGATAAATGTCTGTACAAATTAACTTGAGGGGGGGAGTCCGAGGATCTTCTCTAATAAAACGTAAAATAAAAGTGCAGATGCGTCTAGAAGCTATTTGGAGCGGCCTTTTCTCTGCTCATCTTTGAAATAAGTGCCTATTCATCTTCACTGCTAGGTTTGATAGTTCATCATTATTTATTTTAAGTTTTTATTAAAATTATTTAGGTATTGGTATGGGTAGCTGCCCCATTTTGCCCCCACCCGCTGGGCCCAAGCCGAAAGCGTATCTGCGTCAAGGATCTCCTATTGTCTTTAGTTTGAGTCCACTGGAAGCTTGGGGTTTGGTTGTAGTGTTTTCCCCTCGAACTAGTGGGCATGTCGTTTATCAATGACGCTGAAGCGCACATCCTGTAGTCAACTGTTTTGTATTTATCAATAGGTTCATCTCGTAGATACAATGTCTGAATATCATTGGGTGGTTTGGCGGTCAGGGTTCGTCGTAACAGCTTTATTACCCATTAGTCCCTGCGCGCCACTCCGGATGTTTTATCCAGCCCTGCGCGGCACGCCGGCTGTTTTGTCCAGCCCTGCGTGGCTCAACAGCTGTTTTGTTCATCCCTGCGTGGCTCAACTTTTGTCCAGCCCTGCGCGGCTCAACAGCGGTTTTGTCCAGCCCTGCGCGGCACGCCAGCTGTTTTGTCCAGCCCTATCCTCGCTCGACCCGTTATATTAATGGATTCACTTCATTGATTTCTCCGCGCTATTTATTGACACTCTTTGACGCCCGGTCTAAAACTTGACCTTGAACCTTTGATAAAGGTCGAGCGTGTTTGCGTCCTACGACACGATATCATCTGAATAATTGTTACAATCTTGACTTTGACAAAAGTAAGTGGTACAGTCGACACTAACAAGACAATTCCCCTCCCCCCTTTCTTCTCATTGGTGGGCACACAAAAGACGGTACCACGGGTCACTTGGTGGTGAAGGTTCGAATTCAAGCCGTGTTTGTCTCGACACTAATATGGTCAAAGTTCACCCGATGACGCTCACAAGTCAACGTCTGATGAAATTGGAAATGTTCCAAGTCATGGATGACACTTCTTATAAAGTTATGCGTACTAGGGATTATCTATCTACCAAATAAACACTCACTCTGTTTTCTGGTCCTTCATTTTTACACCACCATGCCAATCTTGTTTTTTTAGATTGTTCCCTCTACATTCCTGGAAATTTTTGTTTATATTCTCCAACAAGTTTTTTTTCTCTATTTCTTCTGGAATTCCATTTTGAAATTTAAATTGTCCAGACCTTTTTGTGTTTCCCTAAACCCTTGCTAAAGTTCAGTTCTCTACCCCAGAGACAAAGGTTTTGTAGTCTTGAAAATGTTAATTATTATTATTTGTCATCAGGAGTAGTCCTACCTGATTGCCAGATTTAAATGTTTTAAAACGTCTAGAACTGTTTTTTATGTACCCTTCCCTGATATAAATGAAGTATAGTATTGGATTACACTGACTTTGTAAAAGATTTGTAAAATAAACCTCTTGCAAGTGTTTGTAGTCTACCTGCATTGTTGACATTCTCAGCAGATACTCCTGTTTCAAATCACGGCCCATTGTTCTGAGTTGATACAATGACACGCTTTTATCATCACATTCCAAACACTGCACTGTATCTCAGATAGGTTGAGATCTGACACTTGTCTCCTTGTGGTATATGCTAGTATCTTTCCAACTCTTGACTTATCTCGCATGCAGTGTGATTGTTGTGTCTACCTCAACCTAGTGAGTCAGCTTCAGACTACAAATAGTTTTTAAACTGGTCCTTGACAAAGCTGAGGTGGGCTATTTCTGTGTGGCGTCACATTTCATACACGCTCACTAGAGACTCTGGGGCTGTGGGAGATTCAAGCCATCCACACCAACTCTAAACTTTGGATAAAGTTCAAAGTTCCGTAATGCTCTTATTCGGAGCACCCACTGGCCAATCATTGGGTTCGTGCTTCTCAAACCCTCCACACACCACAGGGGACCAATCACAGAGCCTTTACGGCATTGGATTTTTGCCGGATCTTTCGATATAGTTCTTTGTTTCCTTATAAACGATGGCTGTGTCATAAGGCATAGTCCCAGGGGTTTCTTGAACTGTGAAAGAACTAGTTGAAATCGAGAATTTGTTGATGTGCTATGATGTGCTACCGGTAGTTTGATATTTATTTAACAAAAGGCAGGCGTCTGCACAAACTCCTGTGGTGACACGATTTGTTATGAGTTCCCTCCATTAAATGAAAATCATTCTATTGACAAATATTCATTCTATACTCCTAGACCAGCTATCTCTACAACCAGCTATAACTTTTTGTTGTTGGCAAAGCTGAATCAAATTTTGCTTTAGCTGATACGTTTAGTTTAATTCGTTACATGTATTAATATAAACATATCTTAATAATTGTCTTGATCATTGTAGAATTTTATGAAAAAACATTTCAAAATGTGGAGAAAAGTCCTGTTAAAATTCTGCAATACTCTTGATAGATATTAGAAAATTATTATTATTATTATTATTATTAGCACCGCGTCTTACTACCCGTTCGGGTTATACGCACTTACGCTAATGTGTAATGGTAGGGTGATTGTGAGATGAAATGAAGGACCTACAGTTTAACGTGGGATCCGAACCACGGTGGAGGCCTGGCATTCCCTATTAGAAAATTGTTTTGTTTAATATGTGCGTGCGTAATTAAACTGAGCATGTATACAGTACAATTTTCAAAGGAAAGGGCTTTAAAAGAATCACATTTTTTTTCTCTCATGACTAATTGATTCAACATTTTACAATATCATTATTGTTATTTAATATCGAAAGTGATAGATGCAGGCAGATCACATGACTTGACTTATGAATATGTGAAACTAGATCTGGTAACTTTACCTAACTGTTAGATGAGCTTCGACGTATGAAAATGAAGTACTCAAATAAGACCCGAGCTTACTTATTTGATAATTTTTATTATGTCCTCGAGATTAAAATTTAGTAGCAACTTTAAAACTTGGTACCTATTGATTGCAATTGTTTCATTTAGGCTAATTTTAATTAATTTGAGGTATTTAACATGCTCTCTTTTCATTTAAATAGATGGGACCTGTTGTGTTGGTAATCTCTATGGCTAGTGTCCAGTACCACCAACAATGCAAACAAACTAGCCTCATTGTTAAAGACCAACCAAATCTTTGTGAATGTCTTTCGATCATAAAATAACACTATATTCTGTGTACCGACACTAGACTGCACAGGTATCAAACCAGTAGCCATTAATATCTTAACTCCTTGTTCTATTATACAGGTGGTCACATGGTCTAGAGCATCACACACGTGTTGGACTGGACCGCCGGGGACGAGGACATAGTGTTGAATCTTAGTCAGGTGTATTAAGGGTGATTTTCCCTAAACGGTTTTTCACTCTCCACACATCTCTTAAAATTCTACCTTCCTCATTTTTACTCAATTTGCGTAATTAAGGTTAATTTTCAAACTTGTTATTTTCAGGAACCAAATGAAGTTCTTTCCAAGAGTGGTCGCTGTAGCCCCTTGTGTTCATCCTGTCATGACTACGAGAGCGAACTCAGTGACAGCGAACACTGCGAGGTCAGTATTTTGTGATTGGTCAAACGGAGACAGAGTGAGGGACAATGTATCACACGTACACTAACTTGCTGTGCTTACCCATTAACACGAGTCCATTTATTTATTGGTTATCGAGATTCCAAAGAAAATTAATATAAAATGGTTTGCATTACTAATCAAATGGCAGCAAATAAACTAAATACATGTTTGCAAGTATACCTGGTAAAGGATTGAATGTGTACATTTATGTACAGATATGTTATATGTGTGTGAAATTATTTCAAAGTTTTCCATTAGTAATAGGGAAAGTACTGGAAGCCATTTCTGTCCCAAACAGCCCTTCCCCCGAGTTGGGAGGGGACAGGAAATTGCTGTGAATCTGTACAAGACTTATTGACTGGACCGCACATCAACAACCAGTTGTTAATTAGCGTGTCTCGGGCTGCCATGTGATAGTTAATGGGCTTCACCAACTCTCATTAAGTGACGTTTTCTCGAGATCTCATTAACAGTGTGTGCGCGCACGGAAATACTTGCACGGCCTCTCCGAGGGTCTCCCGGAAACCAAACATTCTCAACCGAATCGCCCTTGATATCCAATTTTCCAAATGTAAGCTTTGAGGAATAAAGTTCTTAGTTTTTAACATAAAAGAAAACTAACGCAAAGTCTTGTTTTATCCTTTTGGCAAATATCGCCCTGTACCAATGCACATGCTTTATATGTATCCATGTTTAATATGTGTGTATATATCTGGAGAAAATTGAAAGTAAATGTAGTTTCATGTATAAACTTATTTCTGAAAACAGCGCTATCGGTAAACATTTGTATTGATTTGTATCTAGTTTTGGGATGGATCAATCTTAAAAACCGATAGTTACATAAAATATTGGCAATTCAATGAATCTCTTTAAATCCTGTTTGGGTTGTAGAAACAAAACACAATCTCATGCAGGATGAATGTCGACTGTCTGTTGTTTCAGGAGGGGTTGAAGGAGGTGTCACTGTGTCTAGATGGGGCACTGTTAGGAGACATCCCGGCCCGTTACACGATCCCTGCTATCCGCACTCATGAGTTCCCCGTGGTGGGGGTTTGGGTGGACCCCAGGGTGGCCCCAGGGTTCCGCTACCGTGTCCGTCCTATCCAGGAGCAGGTATGGTTCTGGCTTGTTGGAGGGGTGGGTGACTGGCAGAGTATCACTTAGCAATGCCACGGAAAAATAATTAAAACTTCAACATTAGGAAATTTAGAGGAATGCAGGTGCATTTTCTGGCAATAAATTCTATAGATTTCTAGGCCTGATGCCTTGGGTTAATCGGTACACTCGATAGTGTCTACCTGCTGAACTAATAGTACCAGGTTTGATTCTCAGCACGGGTGAAGAATTTACCATTGCTGAAATTGTGGTTTCCTATATCACAGTGATGAATTAAGTTTGTTTTATTAAGACTTTCTGACATCACTTGGTTCAGAACGTACAAGTTGAATACCAAAAATAAATTTAAAAAATAACCAAATGTATACTTTTAGGAGTGCTCACTTTTCATATACAAAGTTGAAGTCTTAGTTAAGTTTTTTGTTGTCATATAACACGGGTTTTAAAATTTTAAACTCCTCTTGAATTACATCTAAGTTGAGATAAAGTTCTATATAATAAACAATATCTTATGCTGACATCTCTGAATTTATCTCTCCTAAACTACTGTTTGGTTGATGTTCATGATATCACACATTTTCTGAAGATTCAAAATTATTGGATGGGTCTAGGTGCCGTTTTTTCCGACCTTCTACTTTGAAATGAGGCTTTGCCCAACCCTAATGATTCAAAACATGAGATAACATTCTCAAAACTTAATGTTACAGGGGCAAAGAAAAGGACAAACTGAATATCACTATTTCTTCGGCGGGAAGGCCCTCACGCTGCAGAGCATCGGGCGGGGGTACACTCGCAGAATCACTTTCGAAGGGGAGAGTCTCAATGACAATTACAACTACTTCTGGTCCGATTCTTGGCCCTTGGGGTTTGCCTTTGAGCTCGAGGTGACTCGCCCCGGTGAGAAGTACACGCTGCACGATGCCAACAGCGTCGCCGTGGGGACCTCTGAAATCGTTGAGATGACGGTGAGTTGTCAATGCTTGTCATAAGACGGAGGGACCCCTTAATTTTTTAAACAAGGTAGCCCACAAACAAGCGTTCATTATGTACTGATACTTCTTGAGTTAATGCCTCATCGCCCTCGATCGTGGCATTTCAACTCCCGGTCGAGCGGAGATGGACAGAAAATCAGTGGTTCGGATTCTTACGTCAAACATTGAATAGAATATAGCAATTGTTTGAGATACATTAAAAACAATTCTGATGTTAAAATAAGGTTTATTTGGTTGTCGGGACTCCTCAAGAATAATTGTTAGAAGGGATGTGCGAAGTGCGCTGTTTTATCACTTACCATCAACAGTTTCCAGCCTCTCTCCTCTCCTCCATTTCCTCCATTCTCCTCAATGACTGAACCACCTTAGTTGTAACTTGTCCCCCCAGTCTTGCACTGTATCTTCCTCTCTCTATCCTTGTCCCTCTCTATCCTTGTCCCTCTCTTCCTCACCCTCTCTATCCTTGTCCCTCTCTTCCTCATCCTCTCTATCCTTGTCCCTCACATATGAAATATTCCCGAAGCCAAATCAAAGTTTAAATGTTTTACGCTTGAAAGTATATTTTGTCCTCATATATACTGTTTATGCGCTAAAATCAGTTTGAAAATGTTTTATTCGACAATATTCTGTAATATTTTATTATAATCTGATAAATCAAGTAATTATCATGACTTGCAATTCGGTTAATTACATTTTTTCTAAATAAATAAAGATTTTTGATAAACACAACAGATCCTATGGTGATAATTAAACTTAAATAAAATATATTATGTCGATATTTTCTTTTAGAAGTCAAAAGTTTTGAATCTTCGCACATTCCTTGTTTTTAGTGTTGAAATATCAAAATTATTTAAGGCACGAGAACCTCTCTTAAAAAAAAAGGATTGTCATATAATTTTGTTTTGCTTGAGGGTCCCGACATTTTTGTCCGTACGTGTTGGTATGTTGTTGTTTGTTTTTTAAACAGATGAATGTGGCCACCATCCTAATATTGAGGATGGTAGATCATGCTTCCCTCCCACTGTCACCCGGTGTCAAACCTAGGTTTGATACCTTGCAATTTCTCCCACAGGCAATTTCATTGTTGTTGATGTGATTGTGTGTTTACGGGCGAGACTGCGCACGTTTGAGTATCGTAGCGTAAGTACCTCCACCTGCTATTGCCGGCAATTCTCTCTCTCTTTCTGTCATTTCCTGGTCCTTTCAGTTTAACTTACGGTCGAGTCCTGATTATCGGAGGCAGCCTCGGATAATACAAAACACTTCGTACTAGTGACTGCTTTCTTTTATCTACTCTCATGATTTAAAATAAATTAACAGAATCCTCCACCACACAATCCTTTACTCTAAAAATATACATATACTTAGAATGTGAACATAAATAGACATTGTTACAGAAACATTGAGACAAAAATAACATCTCTGTTCACCACAGATAATAACATTCAACTCTCCATTTCACAAACCTCCATTTAAAATACACATTTGCTTACATCTAGGAAATGATTGGTTTTATAAAAAATATATTATTTCAAATAAGTTTTTTATTTTCATTAATACCTAAACTTTGTGAAGATGAGTTTATCTGGGAGATTTTCAAAGATATGATCATTGGAAATAGCCGCATATTCAAAGAACCATTTGAGTTGTTTTCCTGAAAAAATGAGACGCACCATTTTGTTTTAATGTCTTAACTAATGGCTAGCCGCAAGCCTATCGATTATTATTTTTTCCACTACTTCTTCTAATGATTCATTAAATTATTTTTAAAAGAATCAAATAATTATTCGACTATGCCCATCGCTATGATATGATTCACTCTGAAACTCGTAGTAAACAGCTGAACCAGTCTGAGGATCATTTCTTAAGACAGTTTTTGGTCATGAAACATATTGTGCTACCACCTAGGATAATCGGGAATCGGCTGTATTTTAAAAATTCCTAAAATACCATAACTTGTTAAAAATATCTTTACAGCTCAATTGATAAGTTACTAAGCATTGCATGTTTTGATTACACTTGGATAATTAGCTTTTGAGAACAGCTCTTAAGTTAAATTTAATTATGTGTTGAATAAAATTTTTTTAAATTTTCAACATCTTCAATTTTTTTTAAACAAGACTCCTTACTTTATTCACGTAGATTTAAAACTTTGTGTGTGTCTTTTGTGTTGTTAGACCTGCGTGTATGTTTCATGTTGGCGCTCTTGTTTCAGTCTCCCCAAGAGGAAGTGAGCCACGTCATTCTCGACGATGGCTCCGTCGAGAAGACTGTCCGGGTTCGTCTCCTCTGCAAGGTGGAGTGGTTCGAAGGACAGCTGATGGCGTCATTACCTGTGAGTTGACGGATTGCTTGTTTTAATGATTCGGCATTATATTTCATCGACATGGGCGATAGCAATGAGTCAATGGTTCAAACCCAGATCTCCCTGTCATTGTCAGACAAGTCAATTGTAAAAGTGACATCTTAGACCTTTCGACCACCGAAGCAGGTGTTATTTATGTTAAAAATGCCCACCCTCTCCCCACAAAGTGTATGTTTTTAATAGCCCTTCTGATAATGTCTTGTGGTGTACCCCGCAGGTGAGAGGGCTAGCCGTAGTGGTGAAGCCCAAGTCTGGCGACGGCAAGGCGCACCTGGTGCGCGTGATGAATGTGACTGTCGGAGGCAATATGCGTGGGTTCACATTGACCCCTGGAGTCAGTGACCAGTGTCGTCGTATCACCGTGTCTGGTCAACTCATCGGAGATGTGCCCATCCAATACACTGTCATTGGGCTCAATGTGTACGAGATCCCTGTTATTGGTGAGTTGGTGAGATTTGAGTCCTTTCAAAACTAGCAAATAAGGTAATAATGCCCCTTTATCCTCCTTTAAATTTTTATTTTAATCCTGAAATGTTGTAGACTTAAACTCAGAATTGTCAAACTCAATTACTCTATTGTTGCTGGTAATGAAAGAATCAAGGACTGATTTTAATATTATGATTCTCGATGAAGTACTGGCAACCAATCAACACCTCCTAAAAGATAATAACCAAGATTTACAGAGACTTATTAACCATGATTTACAGAGACTATTGATTATCTCTTATTTCACGAATCGTATGAAGTTATAATTAATCTAAAATGTGTTCACTCCCTAGGCACGTATGTGGACCCGCGCATCGTCCCCGGGTTCGACTACCGCGTGCGCCCTGCAGGCGGCAAGCACCACCTGTTCCAAGGGAGGGCCCTCACCCTGACTGGCGTGGGACCTGGATACGGCAAGCGCCTCACATTCGCCCCAGACCTGAAGTGCCTGAACTCTCCCAACAACTACCTGTGGAGTGACTCCCACCCGGAAGGTCTGGGGTTTGAGCCTCGGGCGCTGCATGTGGGCATGAGGCTGGCCATAGTGTCGGAGAGCGAGGAGCTGGGTGAGGCTGTCGTGTTCAGGACAGACTACGCGCAACAGGAAGAGAAGCAGGAGGTGGTGAGTTGTGTTCAACGATCATTAATGTGATAACACAGCTCGAGTACATTTTATTTCTAATTATCGGTGCCTTGAGTTTATAAAACATTGATCGAATATGATCAACTTTTTTTTAAAGCATTTTACAAATTATCTTGCTAACTGGAAGATTACTTTTTATTGGTACGCTGCTCATTAAAGAGCCTGTCACTGGACCACACTTTCTCTGTGTGTTCCCAGGTCTCATGCATGGAAGGAACAATGGTGACCAAGTACATCTACGTGGACGTGACCTGTCATGTGACCTTGAAGAGTCGGGAGGACATTGTGGAGGCCATGCGCGTGTCTGGGACTGCGGTGGTGGTCAGAGAGCCCGGCCAACCGAAGGCTCGTCTCCGCCGCATCGAAAACGTCGGTCTCGCCTCACAGCTCAACTTGTTGTTTGTGAACCAGCAGACCGGGCTGGTGTTCTACCCGCTGTGAATGGTGGGCGTCTCGAGAGGGCAGGGTCCTGGGATAACGTGATAACTGATCCGGGGCTCCCATTACTGGTTGCTTTCACATTTTTTGTTTTATATCAGTATAGGTTTGGATGCAAACTGACGAGATCTCGAATCAACGGAAACTTATTTCACGGAAGCCTCCAGAGTTGGTTGTAAGTTTCCTGTGTAGTGTAAATAGGTTCCTCGAGTTTTAGAATATGTAGTTCCTTCTAGAATGTAATTGATCTAACTTGGTTTAATCAAGGGACCACTGTCGGGTAAAATACGGGAAACCTTGAAAAGTTCGATAGTTACATCCTATTACAACACTTGGAGGGTGCTCTTTTTAAATTAATTTTGACTGCTGGCGAAACTAGTTCTTTATAATTTTTTTATAGGTTTTATTAGGAAGTTTGGATCAGGGAAAAGTTATAGCCACTCTTCAAAGTGTATTTTATCAATAGAATATTATTTACAGGTATATCCCGGTATTACGAAATGTGTTAGGATACAGATAGTTGTTAGTGAATCGTCGCAAAACAGGGTATGCCTCTAGTTACTACAACATTTTGTGAAAAAAAACAAACATGCTCATACAAGGCGTAAATAAATTTATCAAAATACTCTTGTTTACCAACTTTTTGTATGGCTGTGATTGTTTCTTATAGAGGTGAGAATTGACAAATATCTTGATCTGAATGGATAACCTGCTTGCTGTATTTATTTGGTAACACTGATTTACATTGACTCGCTCTGAGGCTGTAAAATTATTTTACTTTTTTCTAACATAAATAGACCCCAAGGTGAATACAATTACCAGTATTTGATTGCGGAATGCGAAGATTACTTGTGAGTTTAGTACTGATTAAAATTGTTGACAAAGTTGGTAGAGTATATAATACATCTGTAAACACTCAACTGTTGGTATTTAAAGTTAAAATATAGTGATTAAAAAATGTGTTATTTTGAAAGCAATTTGAAACCATCGAGTCTTTTTATGGGTTAAAAAAATCTGGTAAAGTAGTGTAGTGTTTAATGATCTTAATTAATTGCTGTTAATCCTTGAGTTATATAAGTTGCAAAATATAAATATATATATTTAAAAACATTTTGATGTGGCTTTTACCACGCAAACCACATTTTTAGCGGCCATTACTGGTATCTGTGTAGGTTTTATTGTGCATTTGTATTAGTGTCCAAAGAGATAGTGGATTAGGGTTTAGGGTATCTATAAAATCTTAATTAATGTTTAACTATTGTGTCTGTGTTAAACTCTATCTCTAACTCTAATATCTTGAGTAAACATTTTAAAAGTGAGTTGTCAAAGGATATTAGGGGTGCACTAGGTCCATTTTTAAATTTCAAAGTGAATTCTGAATCGAACATATGAAATAGTCTCTTAAGCCAAATCAAAGCTTGAATCTTATTTGTTTTATGTTTGAAAATATATTGTGCTTATTTATAAAATTCTATGCACTTAAAATTCCTTAAATAAAATGTTTAGTTTTATAATATTCCATTCTAATCTTCCAAATATAAAACAGCTACCCCATAAAGCTATCATTTAATAAATTGTAAATCAAATCACAACATTCAGATACTTCTATTTGATAATTAATATGCCGAGTAGTTAATTGAACATAGAGTATTTTAACTGCCAAAGCTGATATTTTTTTCCCAAGAGTTGGGATGTTTCAAAGCATTTGAGTTGCCTAGTTGTTAATTTGTTTTGTGTAATTAAATCTGTGCTGCCTTACTCGGTCAATGTCTGGTGGCAGATGTCACTACGGGATGGGTGACTCTAGGGTAAATTTAATATGAAACAAAGCTCACTTATGGCACTCAGACTGATTATAATCTAAGTTCTCCAAAATATGATAACATATTTATTTACATTATATGCCCTTTGTTCCCCGATAGTTAGCAAGCTTACCTCTTATGGTTCCACTATGGTCATATTGCAATCAATCAAGGTAAGAATGTTACTTTTCTGGGTGAAAGGAGTTTACAAAGCTAAAAGTATGTGTGCATTTATTTTACTAAACTTAAAAAGGAATAATTTTGTGTTAGTAGTCAATAATTTTTATCTATTATCTCAATGTAAAATTAAACATGAAAAGGGGATATAAAGGCAAGGCCTACACACTTGTTATTTTTGGAGTTGTTCGGTCCTCGACTTCGGACGAGTAAAACAAACTGGAGCTGTGTAGGCCTTGCCTTATGTCTTAAGTTAAAAAAAATATTTTAATATGCTTTCAATGTAGAAAATTGTTTTAATAAAGGATATTTATGATTTTTTTAAAAAAACTAATATTTTTCAAACTGAACCTCACCTGACTATCTATAGGTTGATTCCTGGTGAGGTATATATTCACCGATACTGAATATCAGCCCCACATATTGTTCACTTTACCTTGACAATGGTACGCAAAGAACAAGTGTGACCTGTGATTATTCCAAAACTTTACAGTTTATAAATTTTACAAATGTGGAGTCATATTTTTACCGTAGAATGACCCAAAGCAATGTTTTCTATGACTGAAAAATTTATCATTGATGAAATGTGGGTTTCACAGTGATAAATTAATGGCCGGGGACTGGATGTTGTACCTGCCCTAGTCTTAGGTTTAATTATAAGGCATATGGCTTGTATAAAAAAACTTACTCTGACCACAATCTGGAAACTAGTGAGTGTAAAAAAAAAAAGTCAAACAAAATAAAAGATGTAAAATATTTTTAATACAATATTTCAGGAAGTGCAAGATAACATTAAAAGAGGGAAAAAAAAAACCATTCAAGGTTAATTTGATACGTCAAGTGCGAGCTGGGCCCTATAGTCCATACAACCTGACTGTACACATCTCAGTCTAAGGCTGTGAACTGTAGCAACCTAGGGGCCTTGTCGGCCCATGCGTGCATGTGGACCTCTCTCACTTGCTTCCAGCTCAGTTGGTACTCCTGGGCGCAGCTCTTGAGCTCCCAATAGGGGCGGCTGGCCAGCTTATCATCGAGCACGTCAGCGAAGTGCTCCATGCAAGGAGCAAGGCTGGCTGTCGAGACAAACTGTCGCAATAACTCCTTCTTGCAGACGAGCAAACGACCCGCCGTCGTGTGGGCGGCTTTCTTGGTGACTCCTTGCTTGCGGCCCTCCACTGCAACTTCGACACTCCTGGAAACAACGGGACAAACTTCTCAAACACATTTATTATATTCATGTTGAGGTATTTGACATGCACTGACTATATCAACAGTCAACACACAACATCCAGCCCCCTGGACGTTAATTCATCACTGTGGAAGGGGAAACTTATATTTCACCAATGATACATTTTTCGGACAAGCCGGGAATTGAACCTGGGAAACTTATCTTAGTAGTAAGACACGTTACTGTTTATAGCGGTGGAACCTTTGAATCCTCAAATCCTTGAGGTGGGATAGAAAGGAGACGTGGGTCAAGGTCAGACTGTTTGCAGGTGTGAATGAAATGCAAAGTAATGTACCTGTGAGAAACATTGCACCACACGATGCTGGCAGCGCAGGGTTGCTGCTTGTCTCCCTGACGAGCGTCAACAAATGGCACCAGCGAGTGTAGAAGCAGGGGCCGACTCCCTCCGTCCACTCGACCAACCACTGCCCTGTGAAGCGCCTCCTGGGAGTGCGGGCAGACTCTCGCGATCACGATGGAACTAAGATGGACAGGGGTGCTGAGGAGAAGGGACAGCAACGCCCCCTGGATACCGACGGCGTTCCACCGTGCCAACTTGTCACTGCAAGAGAGAGAGAGTGTGGGGTCTCCGCGACCTGGTTTGGTGCGCAGGGCCGCCACCGTGTGGTACTGCACGCCTGGTAGCTTCGGGTCCTGGCGGGGTTCTGTCGGCAGGCATTTGGCGCCTGTGCGGAATATGTCCTTGCGTGGCCTCGCCTTGTGAAGCGACGCGTGGCATATAACTTCTCCCCTTGTGACATTAGACTCCCCGACAAAGTTCTGTGATCCTGGTTTCAACTGAGTCACACCTCTCAAATCACTGTTACCAACAGTTTGTGGTAATATTCCTTCCTCATACTTGATGCTAGTGTTGATTGATTGATCTGGACATTTGTTACCCTCAATTGTTTCATGTGATAGTTTCCTCTTCTTAAAGATTGCAGCACATGTTTTCGTTGAATCCTTCACATACGTTTGTCTGATATTAGAAAACTTGTCTTGAACAAATCTACTCACCCGCAACGAATTGGTCACGTTTGTTTCCGTCCCAACACTACCAAGCTCTGAATGTTGATTTGTTTCAATGCAGCCTCTAACGACCTCTAAACATTCCCCGAATCCCTCAGAACCGACATCGGATTTGGGGAAGATAGAAGCGTCGCCGCACGGGGTGTGGCTGGCGAAAAAATGAAATGTTATAAAACTCTTCAGCCTACATCTGCCTTGGATCACTCTGTCGAATATTTCCGAGCGCCCCGTCGAGTGCATGGCGTGAATCTCGCAGTACAGATACCGCAAGAAACCGCGCCTGGCCATGACTTCGGCGTGACTGTCGTTGACGACATCCCCGCATGGACTCAACTTGGTCCTTCCAAGGCACTTGGACCCGGTACCCAGGGCTACGACCTCGACAGACAAAGCATCTTCGAATGCTTCATTCTGGTGCTCCACCTTCACCACCCCTGCTAGGGGTGTCCATTCTCTCGAGCTGGGCTTCCCGGTCTTAGGGAGACTTGCGTATTTGACGTAGCAACAGTTGGCTACTCTGTCTGCGAACCGAGTGGCATTTTCCGATTGCTGTGTTATCGACATGACTTGCCAACAAACTTAAATTCACTTGCTTGTACAGTTAAAATAACTTGATTGAATGAATATTATTTGCATTTAAAACTGGCAAAAAAAAATCATTCAAAAAGGTTATTTGTTTTATTATTAGTCACTATACCAGCCAAAATTACTAACAGTCCAGTATTAAAACAAACATAATTAGTCTCATCCGATGGCAAATACTAAATTGCCAACATTTATTTTGATTCTTTGCGATTCCTTAGAACAAACAAAATAAAAAACACCACACACCCCAACAACTGAGTGACATCATCATTTCAACTTGTGATCAAAATTACTAGTCTAACGAGTCAGTTGTGGAAAGTTTCAATTTTGCATTGAAACGTCGAAAGGGACTAAGACCCAAATTCAAAAATAAACAAAATTTTTAGTCTTTCACACAGAGAAAGATGATCACCGACTTATCAAATATTTTCTTATATTGCAACATTTTTAATAAAAATAACTTGTCCATATTCACAAAAAAAAAGAACACTAATAATAATTATTTATTAAAATAGAGTTTCATAAGTAAAAGGAACTGATAAAAAACATTCTTCATTGGCAGTTTTTAAAAAGGACTCAGACCACCACGTTTGGATCCCACGCATATTTTTCCATCATTTGTATACTACTAAGCTGTCTCATGGAGTCTTGAGGAATTTCGAAATCGAGATCGATGTTCTCTGCGATGCGGTCAGGATGAACTGACTTGGGAATAACGCCTGAAACCAAGTCAAACGGGAAACTCTTAGCGTTTGAGTGATTATGTCAAACTCTAATCTTACTACCTGTTCAGGTTGCTCACACTTCTACTAATTAGGCTAATGGTGTTAGGGTTTTGGGAGGTTATAATTTATAGGGAGTGTATTAGCAGTTGTGTGGAGGGAGAGTGGAAGAACCACTTTCAGTACACCTGTTTGAGATTCGAACCTCGATCTACCAGTCAGTGGCAGTCTAGTATACTGCGACAGTAGCACCTTGGACTGAGCGGGTTTGATCAATGTCGTCAAGACTTAGAGCAGTGGTGAGGGACCCTATTTGGGGTCTCAAGTTTTTAAGGTGTCGCCGAACATTTTTACAAGTGGAATAAAAAATAAAATTGTTACATAATATGCAGCCTTCGCTATCCTAGAAACAAATATCAAGGTTATAGACATTTTTAGGGTGCCTAAAATTGATTTTAAACCTTGTAAAGTGCAGGAGGAAAAATAATAAATAGTCACACCCACAAAAAGATTGCGCATCAATGCCTCAAGAGTCTGAATTTTAAATGACACCCACACGTTTTGGATCTTTGAGAGGACGATGTTAAATTTTCATCTGATGTGATAACAGTGAAGCCTCGTTAGTCCGACCTAATTGAGGTCCGAAACTTGTTTCGATTAAGCAGGAGAATATGGAAGGCTCTAAGAGGAGGCAAGTATTTTCACAAATATTAAATTACAGTTTGTAGTACTGTAATTGATTTGACACCTTATCTCAGTCGGCGTCTTCTGAGTTAAGGGTCCAAGATGGTTCGATTCCTGACATGGCTGAAAAATTTATCATTGATGAAACATGGATTAACCCTTTCACAGCGATGCATTAACTGGCGGAGACTGGATGTTGTGCTTTAAGACATACACAGGCTTAGACAGCCGATAGTGGAAAATATATGGTTTGAATGAAAAAGTGACCACAGGCTGGAAACAGTAATGGAGGTAAGAAATCATTGTGTTGAATAAAACATGTAAATATTTACCATTCATTATCTCTAGTTTTTTATAAGTCTCTTTTTACCTTTGAGATTTGTGTTTGTACTATCCATAACTACGTTCTAACATCACCATTAATACTCATAATCCTAAAAACTAAAGTATTATCCTGTCGGGAAATATACAATCCATTTCAGATAAGTTTGTGGAGGGGAGGGTTGGCAGCCCTCGGAACATGAAAGCTAGCCTACCGACGACAACTCACCCACTCGTTGCTTTAGTGCCCAACGGAGCAACACTTGAGAAGGTGAACGTCCCAAGGATTCTGCCACCTTGCTGACGGTGGGGTCCTCTAGGAGCGAGTGGTTTGAGGAACCCCCTAGAGAGCTGTAAGCTTGGAGAAGTACCCCCTCCTCGTAGCAGAAGTTGAGCAGTTCCGGTTGTTTGTAGTGTGGATGAAACTCGACCTGGAAGACACCAGATCTGACTAACCCACAGCCCCATTTGACGACATTCCTGCTTTACTGAATAGCTTTTGTCAACCCATTTGACCAAGAACTAAACAGGTTTGGGAGTCTCAGAGCTTCTGGTTAGTTTCAGACCACTCCTACTATGTCCATTCCAATTGAGGGCTGGAGTTTCTTTTATATAGATACGGTATTTATTATTAAAATCATGTGTTTATTTTAAAAAAAGCACACATATTTATAAAATATTTAGCTAATGTCGAGCAGATATAAGAAAAGATTAGATTTTTAGCTGGTGAAAGTGTGGCTCTTAGTCATGATTCTTTAATCATAATCTGGAAGATGAGTGACCCACACAGAAAAGCCGGGAGACTTTGGTTCGAATACAGGCTGTACCTAAAATAATTGAGCATTTGTGAGCGCCAAGACAATGAAGTTTTGGTGCTGATTCGGATGTCAAGGGTTGGGTGTTGTCACCATGTCTTATTACTCCTTTTGTTTGCACATATATGCACTAATCACACTAGGTATGAGAAAGTGTAACCACGATTGTGTGGAGGGAGAGTGGAAAACCCACCCTCACCATGGTGTGAACTCTGATCTACTTTATTGCGAGGGTGACACCTTAAACCGTCAAAACAAGATGTTACCCTGTTTAAATAGCTTGTAAGTCGTGTTATGATTAAACCTGCTATTTAGAAAGTTCATATTAAATCTCTTTAGAATAAAATCTATTCTTATTTCAAAGAGAGATAGTCGTTCATAAACCGGGGCGCTATTGTCCCACCTGGTTGACGGCGGGCCGCACGCCGGCGCTGTTGGCCAGAATCTGCACCAGATGATGCTTTGTGTAGTTGGACACTCCTATACTCCGAAACAGGCCCTGGCGGTGTAGGGAGACCAGTTCCTGCCAGGTGGCGATACGAACCTCAGGGTTATTGGCGTTGTCTGGCGCTACGCCTGCCACGCCGGGCCAGTGTACCAGATACAGGTCCAGATAGGGTGTGTCTAGCCGGGCCAAGGAGCCTCTGGCGGCCACTGCCACCTTGGTCGGACAGTGGTCGCTGGGGCCTGTACGTTACAAAAGCTCATCAACAAGGATCTCGACTGTCTCTCGCACATCTTGAGTGTACTTCACAACAACAATTATTATCTCTTCTGTCATCGCATCACACCACTCGTTACAGCTACACATATATGATTAGTAAACAAATGCCAATGTATTAGGGATGAGGTGGGTTGAATTTAGAGGATATGTGCCCGCATTTGCAATGGGAGAGTGGAAAGCCACCTTCAGTGCACTCGACCGAGATAAAAGCCCGAGCTCCCTGTCCAACACAAAAGTAGCGCATCAGACCACGCGGCCACCAGAGCGGGTGTGTACAGATGTCAACTCGTGTTTAGAGTATGCACATTTAGGTTACACCCCCTCAGATTAAATTATTATTATTATTATTAGCATCGCGTCTTACTACCCGTTCGGGTTATACGCACTTACGCTAATGTGTAATGGTAGGGTGATTGTGAGATGAAATGGAGGACCTACAGTTTAACGTGGAATCCGAACCACGGTGGAGGCCTGGCATTCCCCACATTCACAAGATGTCTTGTCAGAGGTGAAGGAAGGGTTTAGTAATCAGATAAATCTGTTCCGGGACCGAGGATTGAACCCCAGACCCCAGCACAGAAGTCCGACACCTTACCCCTAGATCACCAGGTCACCGTCTCAGATTAAATAGAAACATTATCAACACACAATGGCAGCCTTCTCTCCAGCTGGGCGGTCAGTAAAATGAGATGGGTGGCACACCCAATAAAGAGGCCCCAAGAAGAACATTGTAGTGGCCCTTTTAAATCCTCTGACCGTCCATTTATAATTGAAAAAAATCGAGTTCTCTGAATATAATTTTAGTGATCTTAACATAATTTCCACATCGGCCAATGAAATATTGTCTTACTTAGCTTCGAGGTGATGAAAATATCTTCTCTTGTCAAGTTATATTTGGGAAGTAGTTCTTTCAAAGCTCTCCCGATATCTTCTTCGTTGTGATATACTGCTGCAGTGTCTGAAAGGGTGTGTTCAGAAATACAAATAAGACTTTTAGAAAGTACGTTAGGCCAACCCCCAACTTGTGCTATGTCACTTTTCACATCAAGAGCGAATGTAATTAATTCATAGGAAAGACCATGTGACACTCAAAGAGGGACTAACATTTAATATGAGTCTGATTAATTAACTTATGTTTATTAAGAGTGAAAACATGAATAATGTTGTTTATTCAACATTAAAATTTAAATATAAGATCTGTGTTGCGTAAAACTGCAATATATCCACCCTACATTCATGTAGACATTATACCTGCCCCCATGTAACACCATGTAAACATTAGAGCTCCCCCTCATGTAACACCATGTAGACATTAGAGCTCCCCATGTAACACCATGTAGACATTAGAGCTCCCCATGTAACACCATGTAGACATTAGAGAGCCCCTCTTTGCCACCCTCTCAACAATGTTACGTATTTTATGGCTGAACCCTTGAGAGCACTACATGTATCCTATGGCTCACTCTGACCATGTCAAGTGGTCAGAGCTCCTGGTTACAAATCCAGAGGTCCAGGGTTCGATCTCCGATGCTTCCAGATTTTCCTGTGAAACTGTCGGTCAACCCAGCCTCGTGAGGACAAATGAGCTATTTGAATATATAAGTAGAATCTCCTGTCTAGAAAAGTGAGATTAACGGCCGCTCAATCTGTATAGCTTTCTTGTGGGCTGACACCATGAAGTGTTTTATGTGCGCTACGAGACACAGATTATTAAATGACATTCAGGCGGCCAACATGGTTTACTTTAAGCTTCTTCTTTTGTTTCGACCTCAAGATGATGCAAGTTATACACCATATTTTTTACAGGAGAAATAAATTGAATCATGGGAAGATAATTTTATTTTTGTCAGCACGTCTCGTTACCAGTTTAGGTTACACATATGTGCTGATTACACTGATGTGTTAGGGGTAAGGAAGGTTGCATTTGTGTGGAGGGAGGGAGGAAAACAATTTAAGGAAAAACCACACTCAGTAGACCCAGCAAGGATTCGAACTCCTTTCCCAGTCAGTCATTGGTGGTTCAGTCAGTTGCGAAAGTAACGCTTTAGATCGTTCGACCACTGAAGTAGGAAATATAACTCTTCTCATATAATATTTCTATTGTAGGAGAAGGTAACTATTAAATCTTTCCGAGCCATGGGGTACACTTACCAATAGACCTATATCCTGCCTTGAGACCTTCGTCTATAACATCAAATATTACATCGGAACCACGGATTTTGTACGTTCCCACTGGAAACACAAATATCATCACATATCAGTTTTGAGAAATAATAACGTCCCTGCCTTCAGGAAAACATAGACTTACACCACAAAGAACTTTTCGTGAATGGTTGTGTTGATTTAGTCCTTAAAATTATTTGCTTTAATAAGTTCTTCAAATGTTACAAAAAAGATATGGTATTACTTTGAGTAATATAATTGGGGTGCTGTAATTGTTTGGATAATCATAGTTACGTTTTCAAATGTACCATCCAGGAATTAAATATTACTATGTACATTTTTTTATGTTTTCTATTCACTTAATTCCTTTTAAGGAGTTGAGAAATTGTAGATAACCTACATTTATTACAGAAAAAGTACAAATAATGCCGGGATAAAAAGCAGTTTCTAAAAACTATGTCCTTTGAAAGTACTACCTTTACTAGGCTTACATAAATCCTGTTGACAGCCCTCTACCACAAACAACTAAACTAATATCTTACATCCAATGGCAGGCATTAGAACTCCATTATTAAGTTTGAAACTTGATGTTTTCACAGACATTTTAAATAAAATCTTTGTGATATAAAAATATATTTTAGAAACGATACCTCATTTAAAAAATAAAATACTCCACAAGCATATTGATAGGTGCGGAAAAAATTAAGTGTCTATTGCTGGAATCAGGTTAGCCAACTGCTCTATTAAAATATGGTGTATTTTATTAACATATTTAATTCACTGTAGTTATTCCTAAAACGTAATTAGTTATGATTAATAGTAAATCATCAATGATTGATATGTATACTGACTCATTTAAAGACTTTTATCAAAATACTCATAATTTATAAAAGAAGTTGAGGTTAGGTAACAAAGTAAAGCGTTTTGTTGGCTACAAAACTTTAATTTCGTTTGTGTATTAGTTATTGTTTTTTGCATCTGTTTATCATTATGTCTGAATATTGTGTATGATATTAGTTATTTTGAGTGATTGAGTGACTTTAAAATAGAAACTGAAATTTATTCGGCAGGTGCTGCGGCGTGATAATCTACTGGATTTAAATTTGACAACAAAATCCTATAGTTGATATTTATTTATTCCTTTGATGAACATTTAATCCGAGGCCAAATGCTTCAGTCTAAGCGTGAGACTAGTAAACCTATTTCTAAAATGGGCAAAAAAAATGTTATAAACCGTAGTTTATGGCTAAGGCAGAGAGAAAATGGACAAGCATTACCAATAGGCCATTCGGATAATTTCTCTAAAAGTCTGTATTCCTCTATTATACCATGCACATCTTGGGACCATAGTAACACACTCAAGAATACTATGCATGGCGGAGTATTTAATTTAGAGTTTTCCCCAGATGGGTAAGTATCGGGGCCATTATTGTCTTATATCTATGAATCTTGTTGGATTCTATTTATTAACTTTTCCAGGGAGCATCCTTATTTAACCATCATTAATCTCTAAGGTCAAGCAATCTTAAAGATGATCAATGTTTGTCAGAGTTACCAGTGTAATGATTCAACAATAACAATAATTTTATCCTTGGCACCATAACACCCATCCCGACTCACAGATTGATAACTGTGGTAGGTCTATCTGATAGCTCGCGATACTATTGGTCGCTCATATATAGCTGACGATTACATGCGACCATCACAGGGTCACCCTTATACTATAAGCAAGTAATGACCCTGAGAACGAGACAAATACTAGATAATTCAGTGGTAGAGCAATAGTGTAGGTCCTGGGTTCGATTCTCACGCTTAAGTTTCATTTTTCAACTAATCCAAATTAATTGAAATGTGGTCCCCCGCACAGGAACATTGCCGTACTAATTACAATAATTGGCAACCTGTGCGTTGATGTTCATTAGGAAGGAATATAAGATAATGGAGAAAGATATTAATTTGTTGATCATAGAGAACTGCGACAGATGGAATAAAGAACACGAGTTACAACCTTCAACGTTTTTGGGACAAGTAAAGGACACTAATGTGGGAAAAAATACCTACCACAATTATTGGTTTTACCTAACACATTTAACTTGCTGAATTTTTAATTTTTTGGGGCCTAGTTGAATATGATTTACTAACTTACCTTCTAAATTTTTTTTTCAAAAACAAATTTTCTCAGTAGGTTTTGTCAGGAAGTTAAGCCAATCCTGGACACCCTTTAAAAAATACAGAACATCGAGGAAAATGGCAGAAAGTACTCAAAACAAACAAACGACAACGCTAGGACGAGTGACTGGAAAGACAGACATTTTTGTAGAAAAGAGCTGATATCGTTACAAAACTAAACAAGAGAGAGCTTTTAAAAATGAAAAATTATATACTCAAGACGGGAATTGAGCCTGGGACCCTTGGTTTAAAGTGTAATAATGTTATACCACTGAGCTATCCGGGATTTGTCAGGGTCGTTCTTCAAGAGAAAGTTGTTTGCCGCTGGTACAGCCATCCTTACCTCGTCTTAGTTGGCCGCAAAGATGGCAGCAGTGAGCTTGAAACATTTGTTATGAGAAGGGACTAAACCCGAGGAAGACAACCATCGCTGTATTTAACTCTCATACGAGAAAATGCTTACAAGTTTTGTCGGAAAGGTGTTTCACACGCCACGATTGACACGGGACCGACGGATTTACTTCCCCTCCGAAGAAAGTTGTGCTATGGAGTTTTCACATTGCTCGGTGAAAATCTGTAGACCTCTATCGGGTTTGAACCTGTGAACTTTGGTTCAAGGGCGAGTACTTTACGCCAAGACCATCGAGATCGACACATGAATTGGGCTTATATTTTTGATTTTTAGTTCCAAAAACTTATATGAGTTTTATCTCTTTCTCTGGAAACAAAGGACACCTTCCTTCGGAGGGTCGCGAATAATAGTTTATGTTTTATCTGTTATTATATGCAAGATTAACATCATTTAAGTGAATCAGGGCTACTGGACATGAGAATTGAACTAGTTTGCCAGGGCCCCCCCGTGGGGACACGTGTTTTACACAATCTTGTTTGCAGGTCCCTCCTGGTGGCGGCGTGCGAGAAGAAGAGCGTGCTAATGTTCGACCCACTCTCCAGGAGACTGGTCCACGCGGTGAACAACGCTCATCGCGACTGCGTCAACTGTGTCCGGTATGACGCCATGACGTGACGTGTCGGTTGAAACAAAGTTGTTGCGTCACTCTCGTGTTTGACTGGACTGCCAATGACAAGGAGATAGGTGGTTTGAATCCCTGTCGGGTTTATTGAGGGTGGTTTTTACAAAATGGTTTTCCACCCTCTACACAAATTATGGGTACACTTTCTCTGAATTCAACCTCCTCATCCCTTGCTCCCAAGTGTACATATATACATATAACAAACATTAAAGCAATGTCTGAGTCATACCGAACCACCCCCTATCACATGACACAACGCCAGTGGCTGGGGTAGTTTGGACAGTTGGAATGTAAAGCTGGGGAAGAGGGCAAACAACCTTTTCAGGCCCTGATCGACTGATCAAAGGTCTCGTGATCACCACTCGTCTCTCCACTCTACTTTTGCTTCTTTTGGTGGTCTAGACATCTTATATTCATTCCTTAAGAGTCGGCGGGAGATAAATTGTCCGTTTTGAAACTAAAGCTTAATCTGAAGGAAAGAATATTTGAAAAACTACAACACCAATTCACTAGCGGTTTTTTTATTTCTCTTCTTCTATATTTATAGAAATTAACAATATCCAGAAAAAAAATCAAAAATATGTATTGCTTGCTATCATTTAAAATTCAAATAAGAAGTTTTACGTTAAATTTTGAAATAAATAATAACAATCAAAACAATTGATATCAAAAAAATTAATGATATTTTAAAAATTACTTATTTTTTTACTGTTTTCACATTATAACTTCTTCCCAGGCCCGACTGTAGCCGGCTCTTCGGTTACACGTAGTTCAGCGGTTTCTCTTCCAGGGCAACACTAACGTAAATGTTCCTCCACTAGACAGTAACTCTCCTTGTCTCTCTTTGAGTGACTTTCTTACCAAAAACACAATGGGGGTGCAGAAACTTTGGCAATGATTGGAAGAGGGAGACGGGAATAACGCGGCCCGCTAATATTTCACACTTCACACTTCACACTTAGCTGCTTCATATCATGCCAATATTAAAACATTGTTTGTTATTTCCTCGATACGTCTTTAGAGGAAATGTCATGCATATGTGTGAAGGCAAAGTTGCAAACAATTTCGTAAAACACTCTCGTGGTCTGTAGTTATTTTAAGCAACGCGTCTTATTACTCGTTCGGGTTGTACGCTAATGGGTAAGGGCTGAGGTAGGTGTAATTTAGGAAGTGCACACGACCGGGACTGAACCCCGATCTCTCCGTACTTGGCAGTCAAGTCTAACACGAGAGTAGCGCTAGACCCTGCAGACTGCGGCCACACACGCATATCTAAAGTTTGTTTTGTTTTGCAATGCCACAAAATAATCCCTTGCAAGCAATGTTGGTGGTTTTCTGTCACTAATAATGTCTTGTTGGTTGGTTGCTTTGAACAAGAAACTTCCCCTTCAACGAGAGCAAATCACAATGTAGAAAATAACTACTAACGCTCTGAAGTACTGTGACAGACTTGATAACTAACCACTGGTATCCGACTATATTCCTCTTTGTTCCAGCCCAATATGTACCGTCTGATGCAACTGAGCAGGACCTCAAATAACTTTAAAAAATAACACTGATTTAATAAAAAGAGAACATTTTCTCATTAAACTACTGTTTAATTTTATTATAACAGTTCTGATTATAAGCTATCAAGGTTATTTTGGTCACATACAAATATCATTTGAAAGTATTTGATATATTTGTTGGCTTAGAACACTCATAGATCATAGATCGACAAGATCGACTTTTAATGATCATGTAGTTTCTTACGCGATCGATTGATTGCTGTGAGATTGATCAGTTGCTGATACCTGCCCTAAAGCCTTGTATTCAAACTTTACAAACTCTGTTCCAAACTGGCATTGTTGCCCAACCTCCCCTGTTTGACTCTGTTCCAAACTGACATTGTTGCCCGACCTCCCCTGTTTGACTCTCTGTTCCAAACTGACATTGTTGCCCGACCTCCCCTGTTTGACTCTGTTCCAAACTGACATTGTTTGCCCGACCTCCCCTGTTTGACTCTGTTCCAAACTGGCATTGTCGCCCGACCTCCCCTGTTTGACTCTGTTCCAAACTGACATTGTCGCCCGACCTCCCCTGTTTGACTCTGTTCCAAACTGACATTGCTGCTCGACCTCCCTCCCCTGTTTGACTAGGGGTGTAAATCACGCGATGGGGCTCCTGTTGACAGTTTCCTGGACTCGCGTATGTTTGCCACCTGCAGTGATGACTCGACTGTCGCTCTGTGGGACGCCAGGAACCTCAAGACTCGCATCAGGACCCTCAATGGCCACTCCAACTGGGTCAAGAACATTGAGTTCTCTCCTCAAGATAGGCTACTTGTCACCTCGGGCTTTGACGGCAGCATCTACACCTGGGACATTAACAGGTAGCTCTGACAGGAACCTTCTTCGGTGGCCTCATGGTTGGAGGTGTCACTCTTGCAACAGGGGTGTCCATAAACTAGGTCCCCCTAAGATTGTTTTATCCTGCCCCCACTTGT
>CABFVZ010002134.1:123398-138792 GCA_902151445.1 Timema monikensis | reverse complement strand
TAATAAAAAACGTTAAAGAGTTAGTTTTTTTTTACCTCTTACCTAAGTTATGTTTTAATAAGTGATTAACAAGACCTAGAACTAATAGGGTATACATTTTTCAAAGTTAATTTTATAGTTAAATATGCCTAACTTAATGCTAATTATCTTTTAAAATTAAATTATTATATTTATACACTTGTAATCAAACACGCGAATAATTACATAGTTGGGTGACGTGGTGGTATAGGGGTAAGGTGTCAGTCAGACTTTTGTGTTGGGGGTCCGAGGTTCAATCCTAGGTCCCGGCACAGATTTATCTGATTGCCAAACCATTCCTTCAGCTCTGACAAGACGTGTATTAATCACAGCTTGTGAATGTGTGGAATGCCAGGCCTCCACCGTGGTTCGGATTCCACGTTAAACTGTAGGTCCTCTATTTCATCTCACACTCACCCTACCATTAAACAGCGTAAGTGCTTATAACCCGAACGGTTATTAAGACGCGGGGCTAATAATAATAATAATTATACAGTTTAGTTTATTATTTATTTATTGTGATTAATGTTATGTAAAAAAATTAGTTTTAAAAATAATAGTAATATAAATACAGTTTATTTCACGTTAATATAAAGACATTGATGGAACGACATGTGTTTTAATCAGTTTTTTTTAAGTTTTATAATTAAATAAGATCTACGACATAACATTTAGTGATAAAACATTGTTAGATTAATGTTATATCCAAACTAAGTGTTTAATAATAATTGGGGTTCAATATGCATTTGTATATTGATAGACGTTAGTTTCTTTGTCTTTTTTTAACTTCGACAGGCGTGGGGAAAAAAATTACAAAATTAAAATCTATCAGCGCTTATCTGATTAGTAAAATAAACTTAATTAAATAATATTCTTGACTAAATCTGACATATTTCATTCAAGCCAAACAATCTACATTTAATATGACTTGGGCGTAAATTTAAGCATAATATCGTTAGTAAAAACCTTAACAAACTGGACAAATATTATATCAATTAGTTAAATTTTAAATCTTCTTTGATGCATAGAATTATTTTAATACTCGATTAAGTTACCAACTTACTCTAAGATTAATACATGATACCTTAAGTTTGATTTAGATAGAAAGTAACTTTTTTATTGACAATTATAAAAGTTAACCCACTTCGGTGGCCGCGTGGTCTAACGCGATGACGGGGAGATCGAGGTTCGAATCTCGGTCGGGTGTACTGAAAGTGGTTTCCCAAAGTAGTTTTCCACTCTCCCTTCAAGCAAATGCGAGTACACGGCTCCTAAATAGAACCGTTACAATCCCTAAAATCATTAGCGTATTTAGTATATAAGCGTACTATCTGAACGGGTAGTAAAACGCGCTGCTATAAAAAAGGTATAAAAGTTACTAAAACCACTTTAATATATTCTTTATTATTATTATTATTATTATTATTATTAGCACCGCGTCTTACTACCCGTTCGGGTTATACGCACTTAGGCTAATGTGTAATGGTAGGATGATAGTGAGATGAAATGGAGGACCTACAGTTTAACGTGGAATCCGAACCACGGTGGCGCCCTGGAATTCCCCACATTCACAAGATGTCTTGTCAGAGGTGAAGGAAGGGTTTGGAAATCAGATAAATTTGTGCCGCGAGCGAGGATTGAACCCCGGCCGCCAGCACAGAAGTCTGACACCTTACCCCTAGACCACCAGGTCACCAATTTAATATATTCCATACGTCAAGTAGTGTTACCTGCAATTGTCACTTTAAATAAAGAACATAAACACTTATGGAATAGTACTAAAAATAAAGTGAAATAGTAGTTTACCAATTTTGATAGCAAAAAATAAGTTTGTATTTTCTAAAACTCACCTGTCAGGATATTTCTATAACTTCCAAGGACTTGTAGAAGCCAAACATTATTTGTTTATTGTACGCTCTAGTGTAAAAATATGCTCTATTATTTTAAAAGTGACTTCATGTCTTTGAAACATGAGGTTTGTGGTGAAGGGAGTGAGTTTAAGAGGAAGTTTGCAAACCATTTAGAATATCTAACAAGAAATGTATATTTTGTTGACATGATTATGACTCTTTTTATTAAATAAAACAAAAAATGTTTGGAAAACATATTATTTGATAGTAAAAAATGTTAATAATTTATTTATTAACCTAATAGAGTGATGTGAGAGTTTTTGATATCAAACGAAAAATAGCTATTTGTTATTAAGTAATCACAATTACCTCGCCTCAAGCAATAGATACAGTCCAATTTTCATAATAAGAGCCTTATCTGACAGCTAGAAAAGTTACTAAATCTATTTTCCCTTGTTCATACGCCAAATCCTTTGAATTGAAGCTGTAACTTTTGATAGATGATGTCAATAGCATCGAAATAATACTAATACTAATACAGGGTGGCTACAAAACAAATTTTACAAAATTCCCTGACTTTTCCAGGTTTTCCAAGCAACATTTTTCAATTTGCCTTGACTAATTTTTTTTTCAGTTTTACTGGTGGATGATGACTTTTATTTATTTATTTATTATTGATCACATATTTTTAAAAAAATTCTACTAAACATACACAGTTTTTACGGATATTTTAAAGATTAAAATGTTATTTTAGACATATTTTTTAATTCCCTGACTTTTCCTTATTTTTAGTTAAGTTCCCTGACATTCCCTGTTTTCCCTGTAATCCAAAAATTCCCTGACTTTTCGAGGTTTTTCCTGTCTGTAACCACCATGTAATACTATAATATAGTAAAATTATGTCAATTTTAGCAACAAAAATTGTGTTTGTATTATTTTTAAGTGTATTTTTTTTATTAAAATTGGTTTGTAGCAGTTTCATGATAGTTTATACTGTGGTGTATTTATAGTAAATAATGAATGCATTAGTATCACAACCTATTCAAACAAACAGTAAACCAAATCTAAGATAACTTGATATTGCTGAGTTTACAAAAAACTAAAGTAATTTAAGAGAAAATTATGCTGCTTTAAAAAAAATCTTTTCAGATGTGAATATTAAAAATAAATAATTTAAATATATTTTATGCCCAACCATAGGCCGACAATAGTTTTTGGAGACAATTTTCTTAACTAATTATAATTTTAGAGCTCAGTGTCTAGAGGAGAAAAAAAGATTCAAAGATGTATTTATATTTGGTTATCACTATCAGATTCATTCAAATTCGCCTCGTCAAGATTAAATACAATACAATTTTCAGGTGTTGTTTATTTATTAATAAAATTTAAACTTTAATTTTTAATTTTATAATTTCTGTTTGAGGAAAATGTACATTCCTCACAGACACGAGGAGAGGTGATTATAAAATTTTGGCAAAACTCTGTTTACTAATTAGCTACAATTAAATACAATAATAGTAAACGTAGCAAGTATTTGTAGCAAATGTAAAATACAATTTAGATAAGATAGGGCAGAGGTTATGAAATCTTTATACTAAGCAACTTTCTTATATTTATTAAAATAATTTTCGAGGTATCGCTTCCCCCCCTGAATATATAAAATTTAACACGTGAGGGCATAACAGAGAGGCAATTGATAACCTATGTAAATTAGTAAACATTTTGTCTTATTTTTTTTGTTTTAAACTGATAGTTCAAAACTCAAAAAACATAATAAAACCAATCTTTCGTTTAGATTTGAGACTCAAACTATAAAATAAAGATTTAATACTAGTTTTAATGATTAAATACACATTATCAATTAGAATCATAAGAATTAACGTTAAATTCACAAATATTCATATGGAAATAAATCTTCTAGAAAAATAATTACTGGCATTTGCATTTTGATATTAAATTAATATTATTTTCACTAAAAAAAATTGATCAGATCAGGAAAAGTAGTTTTCAATATCAGTTTGTCACACACTTAAAACCACACAACTTAACACTCACTATTTCAATGCAACTTAAATTTTAGTATTTAATTACCGGTAATAGTTCAAAATACAAGGATGGAATCTTAATACAGTCTATCTGTGGGACAGTTTGAACAGTGGACAGTGTCAACACAAAATAAGTTAAAAAGATAAGTTTCACGAAATAAGAGTTTAAGCATTACCAAGGAGTAATCAAGGTTTTATCAGCATTCAAAGAGAGATTCAACGATTTGTTTTTTAACAACAACAACAAATAATGATTTGTCAAAACTTGCTAGATAGTTGTAATCAGTCAAAACGTGTCAAAAGCATGTCAATCATTCATTACGACCTCAAATAAAGGTAATGTTAAGTTAAAACCAAACATGAGTTACTTTTTTGATTGACTTTCTTAGAAAGCTATTACTTTAAAAAAACGAGAAACTTCATTAATCTTTTAAACACTTCAATAAATTAGCTATATAATGTATATAAAGCTATATAATGAATAGTCCCTAAAAGTCCAATTTGAATATTAAGAACCTTATCAGAGAGATAGAAAAGTTACTAGATCTACTTTCATGTATTCACACGTTAAGTTATGTGATCTTCAGCTGTCACATTTTATAGATATTATCAATACCTATAAAATAATAATGATAATATAAGATTTTAATAAAATGTTATAAATGTTGACTGTAAAAAATATGTTTGTATTTTCTAAGTGTCTTCCTACCAACATTTTAGTATGCTTAATCCTATAAGAAAATGTGTTCTACACAATTGTATAGGTCCTATATTTTTCAATTTTACTTTAAAAATGTACTAATCATAATTAATGAGTTTGTTAAAGACTGGAAATAAAACATAAAGTATAATGTGAAATATGGAAAATAATATAAGATAAATGAAAGTATAAATTATTATTTTAATGTAAACTATTTTATTTACACTGTAGAGGTCAGAATGTTAAAAGTGTGAGTGTAGGGGAAGCGAGTTAAGATAAGTATTTTTCTCAGTTTTTATAGCAAAACTTTTTGTCAAAATAAATCAACTTACTCTATTAGAAACATAAAGAATTTAATTTTCATCCCATGGTGATATCAACAGTTTTTTTGAAAATATGTCAAGGGTGTCATGGAATTTAATGACAACTTTTTCTCTTGATTAAAAAAGTTTCTCATCTAATGCCGTTATGCTCATGACAGATATTCAACATTACTGTTGATATCACAATTTGAAGAAAATTAAACGCTATATGTTTTTTCTACTGGTGAGTTTTTGATTTATTTTGGTAAAAATTTTTTTTATATAAAAACAGCAAAAACACTGGCCTTTTCTCGGGTTCCCTATTTACCCCCTCCCCCCCTCCTTCCACCTTAAAACCATGTATTAATAAAGTAACTTCCCTAATATTCTAAATAAATATAAGCCACTAACTCTAAACGAGATTTTCTACAAAATTATAATAGGCATTTTTAAGTTATATCACCGACAGATAAAAACTACTAATATTTGATCTTCTTTGACCCCAAACCTCCATCAGCTACTCTTTAAAAATATATAAGAAAAATGGACCGTTGGAAAACACCTCATGGCCTTTTGAACGACCGATAGTCAGTTGTGTTCCCGCCACGTGCTTTACGAGAACATGCTTCGCCACACATGACACACGTGTGTGTCTGTTGTTGTAGATTATCATACAGGCCATGCGCGCGGTGTCTTATGGGGGAACTCTGAAGTGAAGAGAGGTCGGCCGATCCGACGACACTAGCCGGCATCGAAGATCTGACGAAACCCCCTGAGTGGTGTTGACCTCCGTCCAAGTCCACACACTTTATCTACCTACAGGTTCAAGGTCAAGCTAGTATCACCGTTTTAAGCGCGGTATCACTTCTTAAGGACTTCGATTGTCGGGAAGACAAAACTGATTGCGACAAGTAAATTAAAATTAACTCTTTTTTAAAAAATACACCCAACAATTACGTATTTAATCACGCTTCCAATTATTTTATTTCATCTTTAGTTAGTAAAAAAATCCCTATTTTAAGACGCCATTATAAAAAGTCGATAATAAGTTTTATTTATTAAAAAAAAAATATTTTTTTGACTCGTGTATTCTTATGTGAAAATAATTTATTTTCAATTTGGAAACAAAAGCGTTATCTTTACCGAGCAAAATCCAGAACAAAGAAGAGAAAATAAAACAAAAGTACGCCGTCTACAGACCCCTTTTTATCGAATACGTCAAACCAACGCCTACCCTTTCGAGCTGTCACTCATCCGTCACTCAGAGCTAAAGAGCCTCAAAGCAAAGAAAAAAAAAGTACTGACGCGAGGACCTCCAGAAAAATCGAACCTCCCTTTTGCGTATGGAAAAAAATAAGAGAGGGAAAGAAAAAAGGTTCATAAAGAATCCGTGAATTGGGTTGTCTTGCTTTTAAAATAGTGGGTGCATGTGAACGTAGCCTCTTCACTATTGTTGTGATAGTCAACCCGCAATTTGATATGTTTGAAGCATCAAATAATAAAATACTTGTTTCAAAGTGACTCATTATTTTAACTATTCGGGTAGAATGTGCGTATTGTTGTAATAGTCAACACGAAATTAATGCATTTAAAGCATCTAATAATAAAAGGCTATATTCAAACGAACTTAATATTTTAACTATTCGGGTAGAATGTACGTATTGTTGAACAGTCAACACGAAATTAATGCATTTAAAGCATCAAATAATAAAAGGTTATATTTAAACGGTCTTAATATTTTAACTATTCGAGTTTTATGTGCGTATTGTTGTATTAATGTATTGTTGTAACAGTCAACACAAAATTAATTCATTTTAAGCAGCCAATAACGAAAGGACACATTCAAACGGATTCGATATTTTAACTATTCGGGTTGTATGTTACGTATTGTTGTATTAAGGCATTGTTGAACAGTAGACGCGTAATAAATATATTTAAAGCATCAAATAATAGGAATTCCACACGCAAATTTCAGTATGAAACACCTCAATAAAATAGGAATTTTCCACCGGTAATAAAATAAATCGTCAGGCACTAAACGAGTCTGTGTAAACTACTTACATTTCATGCGCTTCGGACAGTCCTGCTTCCTGCGTGGCATTGCTTTCCTTCCCGCCGCTAGCGACAGGGTTGATTCAGGGTTGATGATGATCTTGACAGTAGAAAAAGTCTCTCGTGACGTAAAGAAAAAACAAAGATATAAAAAATAGTATAATTAAATAATATGTTTTGTTTTTTACTTTTGAATGTTACGCGTATACTTTATTTCGATTTTTAAAAAGCAAACACAAAAACATTGTGATCGAAATGTGATTGATTTTTTTTCTTCTTATTTTGTCACTTTGTTGACACTGTCACAGATAATATTGATCGTGGATGCCGACAGTATTAGATCCTGTTCACCACAGTTGTTGACCACTTTAAGACACTTGATCGATGACATCACTTCGTCTTCCTCCCACTCCCTTTTCACGTGTATCAACGCGATGAATACTAATTAAACAAAAAACACATTCACGAGCGGCGAAAGGGGAAACGGACACCTCAGTAAGTCTTTTGTTTCGTTATTATCGTCGGCACATGACGGCGACGTGGGTGGTCCGAGGTGTGACGTCGGAAAGAAACACATGTCTACTTCTCCTCCGAAGAAATGTCTGTTTTAAACACCTGAACGGGACGTAGAGAATTCGTAATCTTTCAGACACACGAAAATTCCCATCGGAAAGTTTTCAGACGAAATAATATTTGGTGCGAACAAATTTGAAGCATTTCAAATTTAAAAAANCCCATCGGAAAGTTTTCAGACGAAATAATATTTGGTGCGAACAAATTTGAAGCATTTCAAATTTAAAAAAAAAATCGTGTTTATTTAAGTGTCACTGTAGAAATTCACTTGTCTCGATAAACACATCTTCTATTAAAAATACTTTAATTTGTTTTGATTGTGAGGTTTATAAAATGAACAACGTTGAGCGTTGATGTCCTCGTGAACGCAACAACGATCTGACGTTCACGACAGACGGTGACTGACTGAGTGACAATCGTCCGTCCCCTACTACTCAAACCCACCCCGGCTCGCGGAGAGAGACAGACAAGCGGCGCAATCACTATCCACTCCGTAGTCCAGCGGAACCCGTCGTGTCCTCCCCTCTTTACCCCTCCTCAACAACAACGCGATTTCTCTCTCTCTCATCATCCTGCCTCTCACACATACACTCTCTCACGCGCGCTTCGTCCTGTCAACTCCTCGTCACTGACGGACAGCCCCGAAAAAATCTTTTTCTGGTCTCCTCTCACCGCCACCCAAAACACTACCGAAAAACTCTCATGGGTTTCCTCGTGACGTCACGGTGTTGGAGGCGGGACTTGCGTGGTCATAGACTCCTCCCAGCTTTCTGAAAACAACGCCCTCTACAAACTTGGAACTTGGAACTTGAGACTTGCGAGTATAGAAGCCGGAGAAGCATTGTATCGAGTGTTGCGCAGTATTTTGTGATTTTCTGCCGATTAAAACCGTATTGCGGGATAGGTGAGTTGATTCAGTAATTTTAATAACATTATAATAAGATATTTTAAAGTTCTTGTCCTCTATTTATCGAAATAAATTGTTATTTGAAAAAATAAGTAGGTTGATTTGTGTAACTAGCCAGCTCGGCATCCATTTTGACCACCGTACAAATATCGTCTCTTTCAAGGCATGCCACAAATTAGATTCTTACAAAGATATTGTTAGACACAAGGCCTATCAATACTTTTTCACACACCACTATCTTGTTTTATATGTTATGTACATTAGATATATCCAACGGTATTATAAAATAATGGTATTTAATATCATTTTTGAATAAAGATTTGATACTTGCGCAAACGGTTGTTATTTGGTAGTTTGGAACTCTCTCCGCTAGAGACCAGCACGTATCGACTGAATCGTTCCATTAAAAGGCGGGGACTCGCCCAATCCTGACGGACGACGTTTTGTGCCCATTGATTGGCGCAAATTCGGATTACAAACTGCCTACCTGTTTCCCCCTTTTCTATTGGAATGATTTAAGGTGACAATATTTGCGCGCCATCGCAGGGCTTTGGCGCGTCAGACAGTAATTGTTTATGCTTGATATTACCGTATTTCTTGACGAATCGAAAAAAAATACACAGCCGACTCTTTTACAGTTGAATTCGACAGCGAGAATCGTAGAAACATTGCTCAAATTATCACATTATTTATTAATTAATAGATATTCAAATTATTTATTAATCAATTACTCTTCGATTTTGACTTATTAAGTGTGTAAACATTTTAAATTATGATGCGAACTTTAAATTCAAACCTAAAAATGTGTTCTAAATGCTTTTCACATTATTTAATTTAGATATATTACTAGAACCTAATTAAATAGTGATTTATTAATCCAATTATAAGCATTTCAATTAATTTATATTTTTGCCTTGACTTCTTTTTCCCTCTCAAATAGATCTAAATGCGCTTTCTTACATGAACAATTTTGGTTAAAATCCTGATAGTCATAGATCCTAAGATCAGACTCTAGACCTAATTTTTATTGACTAATTCACACACACACACACACAAAACAATTAGGCACCTTGTTTTTCCATAGATTAACCCTAAATCAAGAAAAAAAAATATTTAAAATATTTCAAAATTTAAGTTTTCAAATAGTTTTCACCAGGCGTATCTATATAGGGAATCAGAATATGAAAAAAACTATCATTATTTTTATCAAAGCAGATTAAAATCATTGTATATGGAGGGTAGGCCTAAATCTACCTTCTATTTACAGTCGGCTACACTTTCTGGTCTTACTACCCGTCCGGATTGTAGGCTACTCTTAAGTACTAATTATTCTAATATGTTAGGGATAAGTAAGGTTGAATTTAGAGGAAATGTACTCATATTTGCGTGGAAGTAAAGTCTAAAACTGTTTAGAAAAACCACCCTCAGTACACCCGATATCGGGATCGAACCCCGATCTCCCCGTCATCGGTAGTCCCGTCTATTGTGAGAGCGACGCCCTGGAAGATGCGGCCACCGAAGCGGGTATTATTATTATTTTATAGGTATTTATAATATCTATCAAAAGCTTCAGCTAACATGACTTGACGTATGAATAAGGGAAAGTAGGTTTAGTAACCTTTTATGACTGTCATATAAAGTTCTTCCTATGAAAATTGGCCTGTAGTTTGTGTATAGGAAGTAAACCAAATGGCCTTGAAACTACCAGCTGGCTGGCTACACAGACGCTACATCTTTTTATGTGAATGAAACGAGGTTTACTTTATTTGAAGTTTGGAATTACCTATCAAACTTTTAAATCGGCCTACACCTGCTTTTGATGTAGTCCTTGATCTAAATGCACTGTTAGATAAGTTTGTATATTATAACTTATACTTATTTCGTTATAAAGTATTAATTGGTAGGTAGGAGTGTAAGGGACGCGAGAAAAGGTAATTGTTTCTGGAGTTTATATAGCAAAACATATTTTGATTAAAATAAGTAAAATATTTATTTAGTTCAAACATTGAGTTTAATTTTCTTCACATGTTGATATCAACAGTTGTTGAATATCTGTCATGAACATAGTGGCATTAGACGAGAAACTTTTTAAATGAAGAGAAAAAGTTGTCATTAAATTCCAGGGCACCCTTGACTAATATTCAACAACTGTTGAGGTCACCCTCATGTGTAGAAAACTAAACTAAGGTAACTTTTTATGTTTTTACTGGAAAAATATTTAATTTCTTTCGGACAAAAAAAAAGGTTTGAAATAAAAACTGCAAAAATACTTACCCTTTCCCTCGTTGCTACAAGAGGTAGCTTATAACTATCAAGGTCAATACGTTTGGAAAGGGGGTTGTCCAAGTCCCGAAATAGTGTACTGAGGATGTTTTCTCCTAAATGGTTTGCCAGTTTCCCTTCACCGCAAATGCGGATACATTTCAGGGTAGAGCCTATGTATGATGTCAAATAAGGACAGAGTAGGAGAGAACATATCACTCAGTAGAACACTCGTTGGTCAGGTATCAACACTCTCATATGAGGTATGTAGAGTAACAGCCTATGTATGAAATTCTGAAAATTGAAAAATCATACCTGGACATAGAAATCGAATCCGGGACCTTTGGTTTAGTACGCAAATGCTCTTACCACTGAGTTATCCAGGAGACATCCCGTGTCCACTCATATTTTAAGGCAGAGTCTGTGATAGACGTGCGGAAATCGTCGGCTACAAATGTGTGATTTTATTAAGATCACGAGCTATCAAATAACGCAGCCACCTTAGACTCGGTAGTTGGCTTAATGTTGCCAATTGTACAATCATTATAATTGTAAGGGATTGCATATTTAAGAATCAAAAAGCCTAAGCATTTACTTATAATTCCTGTATAATTCCTTAAGTCAAAGGGCCCGAGTTTGATTCCCATGTCCAGGTGTCATTTTTCAATTTCCAGAATATGTTATCTAGATTGTGAATTCCTCGCTAAAAAGCTTAAATAATAGCTTCAGCGATTTGATTCCTATGTATGAATGGCCAAATGGGGTCAAAGTGGGGGAGAATATATCACAGGTACAGATTTAACAAGCTCTGCTTACCCTGGCGACACTCCACAGCACGGCTCCCGTATAATAAAAAGACAGGAGTTGGAGGGAAAGGGGGGATAATAAAGAATAAAAGAGTAAGACAAACAGAGGAAGAAGAGCTCATAGGAGCTGGCAAGGAAGGAAGACAGTAAACATAAATATTTGATAACAATAGAACCAAAAAATAATAAGTAATAGTTAAAATACAACATCACGTAGAAAGAAGAAAATGTTAGTTTAGTCGAAACGGAGACTAACAAAATTTTGAATCATTATATCATTTTCAGAAAGAAAAAAAACTAATCTTTATGTTTAAATTTCAAATGTTTTATTGTATTACTTATTTCATCTAATATTACTGTTATTTTATAAACATGTGTGTTTAATATATCGCTTTTAAACACAAAACTAAATCTAAACACGTTTTACAAACTAGTATAACCGGAAAAAAGCACACCCAAATTTACAGATAGTTAATTCCTACGTCAGAAATGTTCAGTGGCGTATCCAAAAATCTATTTGGGGTAAAGGGGAAGGATATTATGAATAGTTTTTTTTTGTGACCTTGGAGTTTGAAAAGAAACTTTTAAAATAGATAAACAAATTATGGTTGAATGTCACGATGATCATGAAAAATATTAAATAACTGTTGAGATTACTAGTTCTATATAATGTAGAACATTAAGTTAAAGTTAAACTTCTCTACTGAAGCAATATTTGATTTATTTTGTCAAATAATTTTTTTTAGGTTATCTATGCACCGTAAAAATAAGAACCTAAATGACGTTGCTTACTTGGTGAATTCGAAGCTATTTTGCGGAGTGGAAACATATTAGCTTGACGGACCTAAGCACTCTTAAGTAGGCCTACTACAACCCTTAGATGCCAATGTATGAAATAAAAATAGGGGGAAGATGCTGAGCAGTTAACTCTGTGGTGCTTTTTGTTTATCTGCTGATAACACTTCTCCTCTTCCGCTGACGCGTATACACACTCATTCTACTACGCCTGGACAGCATTAACTTACATTTAGAAACTATATTTTTCTTGTTTTCTATTCTAGATAGACAGAGGTTTCCACGGAATTTTTCATTCTATATTCTGGCAGGAAGATTATTACATGACATTTCCGCGAATAAACAGAATGTAAGACTATTTTCTAGAATTATTTAATAATTTGTGGTTTTTGTTTCAATGTTATAGTACCTTTAAAACTCACCTAATAAAACGCATTAACATGGGAAATCTCTTGACTAGCTGTTACGTCACAGGTAGGAAACGTCCTTAAGGTGAAGTTTAAGGGGACACGAGAAAAGATTTTTGGCAACGTTAATAGCAAGCAAATTGTTTCGGCAAATTAAATCAAATATTGCTTCCTAATTTCTTTCACATGGTAATTATCAACAGTTGTTGAATATCTGTCACTTCACTTGGCGAAAAACCTTTTAAATGAAGAGAAAATGTTGTCATTAAATTCCAGGACATCCTTGACAGATATTAAGGAACTGTTGATATCACCATGTGAAGAAAATTAAACGTCATGTTTTATTGAAGAAATATTTGATTTAGTTTGAGGAAAATAATATTTTTCAATAAAAATTTCAAATACATTGGCCTTGACTCGAAATTCCTACCATCACACCTTAGTTCACGCTACCTCCCATCCCATCTTAAGGTTTTTGGCTGTTTTAATAGACTCGCGCTAAGATTAAGCGTCATAAAAAATAGAATGGTCCATACTGTTTTGAGAGAGTGGATCCAAATTACCTCAAAATATTGATTTGCACGTTAAATTGTATTTGTACACAGACATAAGCCACCAACTACAATACCTTACCGAGGTTATATCCACAAATTTGGCGTAACAGTTTCAATTTCGGGGTGGTTGAATGTCTTTCTAAAAAGCGAGATAGAAATCATGTGTGTTTTGTGTGTCATTTAAACACAACAACACTAAAAAAAAATGAAAGGTTGTGGGGTGAGAAGGTTGACATAAACCAATAAATTCGCACGTCAATGGAGTGAATGGTTTACATTTTCTCCTCCATACCCCTTGTCGTTTGCCCCCTGTTTGTCTACTATTTAATGATTTATCTAGGAACACCCCCCCCTCCCCCCTATTTTTCCCTTGTAACGTTCAGTAACAAACAGCTGTCTATCTTCATACGATATGGATAGCCCGGACCGGGTGGTAAGACGCAGTGCTCGCACGTACACACACACACACACACACACACACACACACACATATATATATATATATATATATATATATATATATATATATATTCATATGGTGACTGAATGTACAGTTTAATTTTGACAGAAAGTGCCTTTTATAAATTCCTTTTTTTACCGTAAATATTGATAATATTTTATATTATTACTATTACTTTAGAACCGCGTTTTATTACCTGTTCAAGCTATACACATGTGCATATGTACCAATTACTATGAGTAAGGAATGCAGAAGGTTGAATTTAGAGGAAGTGTACCCACATTTACGTAGAGGTAGAGCAAAACAATAATTTAGGGAAAATCACTCTCAGTACACCCGACCGAGATTCGAACCCTGATTGCCCCGTCATCGGTAGTCCATACGTCATAGGGGTTACGTAAACATTTTAACATAGGCCTGTATAGGCTTATATTTATTGCTGATTTAACACCTATTATAATAGGCCTTCATTATTTTGGATGTAATTTATTTTAGATGTATATTATAGAAAATATATAGCCTATATAGTTAACTTGAATTTTGCACCGACAACTTAGGTGGCACAAAGTTGATCAAGTTTATCTGGGGGTACGTAAACAAAAAAGGCTTAAGTTGGGGATGTAGTGAAAACGAGAAAAAGCCAGTGTTTTTTTGCTGTTTTCATACAAACAAAATTTGGTAAAAATAAATCAAATATTGCTTCAATAGAAATACAGAGTTTAATTTTCTTCACATGGTGACCTCAACAGTTATTGAATATCAAACAAGAGTGTTCTGGAATTTAATGACAGCTTTTAGTATTAATTTTAAAAGTTTGTCTTTTAAGGCGGCTAGGCTCATGGCAGATATTAAAAAACTGTCGATATCACAGTGATAAGAAAATAAACTATGTTTCTACTGGAGTAATATTTAATTTATTTTGGCAAAAAATGGTTTGATATAAAAACTGCAAAAACACTTGCCTTTTCTCATGCCCCTTACATTCCCACCTTAATACCTTTGCCTTAGACCAATAGACCACCGAAACGGGTAAAATTACATTTTATCTTCTGAGCCAGGCGTATTTTCGTTTCCCGTTGAAATTTGTTTAGTAAGCTTGTTTTGAATGTGTGGTTTAGGACCTTAGTCCACCCCAGTTCGGGAGTCTGACACGCCAACCTTTCCGGTGTTCCTCCTGAGAATCTTACCTCCACTAGAGGCATCGGTCCAGGCGGTGGCTGTCGTCAGTAAATCACTCGCAATCTGGAAACACAAGAGAGCAAGCTCGCATACACATGTCATAGCATTGATTCACGGCCTCGCGGTCCTACCAGCCATTCATGGCTCGCCCCCCACACGGTGACTAACAAACACACTGCCGGGTAACAGTATTATTATTATTATTGTTATTATTATTAGCACCGCGTCTTACTACCCGTTCGGGTTATACGCTCTTACGCTAATGTGTAATGGTAGGGTGATTATGAGATGAAATGAAGGACCTACAGTTTAACGTGGAATCCGAACCACGGTGGAGGCCTGGCATTCCCCACATTCACAAGATAACTGGTCCGGGGTTCAATCCTCGGTCCCGGCAAAGATTTATCTGATTACCAAACCCTTCCTTCACCTCTGACAAGACATCTTGTGAATGTGGGGAATGCCAGGCCTCCACCGTGGTTCG
>CABFVZ010002134.1:95781-112505 GCA_902151445.1 Timema monikensis | reverse complement strand
AGGGGGGAAGGCGGGGAGGAGATATTAAAGTAACATTTTAAAGGTAGAATATGTTTTGTTGTTTATAAAAAAAAAAAAAATTATGATTCCAAGAATTTAGAAAATAATTTTTACGATTTAAATTTAGGTTTATATCTTATAATCAACTTTACTTAAAACCTGCTGACGGGAAGATTGGGGTTCAAATCCCGGCTGGTTATACTGAAGGTGGACTTTCCTTAAATAATTCTCCACTGTCTCTCTCTCTCCACGCAATACAGGCACTCTTCCTCTAAAACTCAACCTTCCACATCCATAACACATGAGAGTAATTAGTACATATGTGCATAAACCGAATGGGTAGTAAGACGAGGTGTTACAAAAAATAGGCCAACTATACCAACCATCACCCAATAAAGGTAAGTTCCCCAAACTAGGTCAACTAACTTAAATATTCAATTACCTCAAATTATGCCATAATCCCTTGATTAGGGCTATAGTATCTAAGAAAGTATAAGTAAGGACACTGATATCAATTATTTAAATACACCTTGGGACATCAGGGCTTAACCTATAAGTAGGTCACTAAACTCTCTAGTAGTTCAATGACCTCTGAGTAGGTCATTGCACTCCTAAGTTGATTCAATAACTTCTAAGTAAGTCAAATGACTCTTAAGTACTCATGAAAGAGAGTAAAATTAAGCTAAACCATGGCCTAGTCCCTTCTTTATTTTAAACTGACCTAACCTAGTTTTTTACTTTATTATATTGAGGGAATATTGTAATAATTAAGAGTTCCTACTTAAAGATTTCAACGGATCTTTTCCTTTTATTTGACACCTAGAAGGGAAAAAAAAAGATGGATCTTCTATTCAGCCTGTCCGTCTGTCCGTCTGTACGTAAAAATACACCCGAAACTTTTTTTTTTGTTCAAACTTTATATTTATATGTTGTAGATGTCGAGGATAAATCGTGATTTTGATTCTAGCTCTAAAATTAAGGTTAATTTACTGATAACTGATTTTTGATAATTCTATATTCTCGTTAAGGGCTATAAAGGTTTGGTTCAAATTATATATACGGATCACCGTTTTTTTTTAAATTTGACATTTTTAAATATAGTTTATGATTTACCATTATTTTATAAACAACTATTTTTTTAATAAAGTAAATCCTAATTGAGCGAGAAAAACAACAAAAAACCGATTTACTTATACTGGTATCGCATATCAATTTGTTTTTAAAAACTACATTCAATAATCGATAATTTTTCTTTTTAAGTATGGAACAACAAACTTTGCTAATCATTTTGTTCGATCAAATCTTCCATTAACTAAGTTCAATTCAAGAGAAAAAGTTCTTGTCTTTTAACTTGTGAAAATACAAAACTTCAAAGTATTATATATTTTTGATCGAGTCTTAAGGATTTGAGCCCCGGCGACCCCTATCTCGAGTTGTCCTTGCATCTCAAGGCTGATTCAAATACCCCCCACCCCCTGGTACCCCCTAGTCATCCCTTAGTCCCCCCTGCTACCCTCTCCCCCACGTTGGTAGGAGATTGCCACGTGAGGGTGTGGTATTGGTCTCAGGAATACACCACTGTCATCTAGTTTATATCACGACATTCAAGGGCGAGCCTGGTGGAGCAAATGGAGGGAGGGTACATGGCCCCCTTTTCCCAATACGTTTCCTTCCTAGAATATAGTCCTCAAACAATGTATTATTTAATTATAATGATTTATTGACCGAATGTAGTAAAGTTTTGTTTCAATTTGACCGTCTAATCAGAAATTTATTTTGCGATAATTGTAAAAATGCATCGATCAATTTTAACGAAATTTGGTAGGTACATTCTTTAAACCTAGGCCAAACGATGTATGTGCATAGTTTTTCAATCTGTTTATCCGTTTCAATATGGCGGTCGCATAAAAGATTGTTTGTTCAATAACTCATCTAGATTTATTCAAATTTAAAATTCTAAGCAATTTATCTTTTATCTAGAGCGTATTTTAAAAAAAATCTATATCTATTGCGAGACAAATTCCTTAAAATGGGTGAAAAACTTTTATTCTCTACGAATATAATGTTTTTGATTTATTATATTATTAATTTGTTAACTTAATCACAAAGGAAAATAAATGGTGCGATGCATCGCAGACTTTTTCTTTATTTTATTCTAAAATAGAGACATTTATTAAAATAATAAGATTTATGAAACGAAATAATATACATTGTTGCATAAACACTCAAATAAAGAATATAAATTAAATAATACAAACTGTTACAGAAACATCGATAAAAAAGTAACATCTATGTCCACAAAAGAACATAACACTCAACTTCACATTTCAAAGATTCCTCTATATATAATTTATATATATATGATTTATATATTTATACTATACATATATATTTGTTTATAGCTCAGAAACTATTGGTTTTTTAAACATGTATTTGAAATAAAAGTTTTTTATTTTTAAAATTACTATAACTTTACAACAACAAGTAATTTTGTGTCACAAATAGTTGTGGAGATATTATAAAAATTGGCTATTTCGGGTTACGAAGTGTCATAAAAGTCATTTCATGGGAAAATTAGAGTTCCCATTTGGTTTGTAATGTTAAGCAATGCATAGTTACACAATTTAATCCAAATCGTTAAAACGGATTTTGAGAGTAAATTTTCTCTCTCTTTATCCTTAGGTAAACTATTAGTGTTAGGGCTAGATATCTAATTCCAAAAACTCCTTGGGGAAACCTGATGACAACTCAAGATACCAAGATCTAGCCCGATCGGTAAAATGGTTTCTGATCTAGCTCAAGATATAGACACACAACACAGACAGACAGACGGAATCTCGAAAAAGAATTTTTAGGTTTCAGGGGGTCATAAAACGTCGACATTAATCAAACACTCGAGTTTAATTTTCTGGCGATCAGAATTCTTCTTTCTTCGAGGGGTAAAGAGAAAGTAGATATCGAAAATAAATTATTGGAGACACTTCAACGTGAAAACCAAAATAAATCTTAAAACTATAGTAACGATAAGACCTTGGTGAGATTGAGGTCCACTGTTCACAGAAACACTAGTAAGACTGTAGTAACGATAATAACATGGAGGGAGTGAGGTCTACTGTTCACAGAACTACTAGTAAGACTGTAGTAACGATAATAACACGGAGGGAGCTAGGTCTACTGTTCACAGAACTACTGGTAAGACTGTAGTAACGATAATAACATGGAGAGAGCGAGGTCTACTGTTCACAGAACTACTAATAATACTGTAGTAACGATAATAACATGGAGGGAGTGAGGTATACTGCTCACAAAACTACTAGTAAGACTGTAGTAACGCTAATAACATGGAGAGAGCGAGGTCTACTGTTCACAGAACTACTATTAAGACTGTAGTAACGATAATAACATGGAGGGAGTGAGGTCTACTGTTCACAGAACTACTAGTAAGACTGTAGTAACGATAAGAACATGGAGGGAGTGAGGTCTACTGTTCACAGAACTACTAATAAGACTGTAGTAACGATAATAACATGGAGGGAGTGAGGTCTACTGCTCACAGAACTACTAGTAAGACTGTAGTAACGCTAATAACATGGAGAGAGCGAGGTCTACTGTTCACAGAACTTCTAGTAAGACTGTAGTAACGATAATGACATGGAGAGAGTGAGGTCTACTGTTCATAGAACTACTAGTAAGACTGTAGTAACGATAATAACATGGTGGGAGGGAGGTCTACTGCTCACAGAACTACTAGTAAGACTGTAGTAACGATAAGAACATGGAGGGAGACAAGTCTACTAGCACCTTAGCTTAATAAATAGTACGTCTGCTCATCTGTGCTAGGTTTGATTCCTGGCATAATTGAAAAAACTATCATTGTTGGAATAAGGGTGCATCTTTTAATAGTGATGAATTAATGGATGTGAGGAGTGAGCGTTGTGTTGGTTTTTTTTATAATCAAGCTAGTTTGTAAGTCGTGTGGTGGTTCGGTTCCTTAGGTTTACTTTAGATACTTCCAAGAAACTGATAACGGATAAGTCTCTTTATCCGATAAGCACGTTAAATACCTTAAAAATAGATCGGTAACGGGTACTTCCGTCCATCAAACCAGTTTGTTAAATACCTCCAAGATATTGATAACGGAACGTTTTGATACATTCAGTCATCAGAGCAAGGTCCGCCTATGAAACTTTGCTCGAGGTGGTGTATGTTCAGTAAGCTGGTCGTCCCCCATAGGGAGGCTATTAAGGTGCGTAATGGTCGGCGAGCGGTAAGTCGAACCGGCGCATGCATCGATTAGAACAAGGCAGGCGTCTCTTACGGGTAGCGTCGTGTCGCGCCGCGTCTATGGGCGTCTGACACCTTCTCTCGATCAACAAAAGATCATGCGCAAGGTTCGGATTGCCGTAGCCTTCGCTGAGAACAACCGATATTGACAATTACTGATTCACACACCTGAAGTCAAATTTCCACAATAAGAGACTTTAAAAAAAAATATACTAACTATATTTATTTGCGCTGAGTCTCATTACCCGTTCGGGTTGTATGCGTATATAATAATCACGCTAATATCTACATGATTAGGAAGTTTGAATATAGAAGAAGTTTACCCGCATTTACGTGGAAAGAGAGGGAGAGTGGAAGAACGCTTTAGAAAAAGAAAAACCGGCCTCAATAGATCCGACCGAGATTTGAACCCTGTCCTCCTAGCCATAGGCTAGCAAGTTTATTACCAGAGGAATGCCTTAGACCATTCGACCACAGCTGTGGGTCAAACATAGTTGTTTATGGTCAGCAGTGATAACGATTTATTATTATTATTATTATTATTAGTGTTATCCTATAAGTATTGCTAATATCTTTCAAACGTGACAGCTGAAGATCACATGACTTGACGTATGAACACGTGAAAGTAGATCCATTATCTTTTCCACGTCAGACGTCTTAGCTCAGTCGGAAGAGTAGCTGTCTACCAAGCTAACGGTTCTGGGTTCGATTCCTGGAACGGATATTATTATTATTATTATTAGCACCACGTCTTACTACCCGTTCGGGTTGTACACACTTACACTAATGTGTAATGGTAAAGTGATTGCGAGATGAAATAGAGGATCTACAGTTTATCGTGGAATCCGAACCACGGCGGAGGCCCGGTATTCCACACATTCACAAGATTTCTTATCAGAGGTGAAGGAAGGGTTTGGTAATCAGATAAATTTGTGCCGGGACCGAGTATTGAACCTCGGACCCCAGCACAGAAGTCCGACACCCTACCCCTAGACCACCAGGTCACCGACTGGATGATAAAATTTATCATTGGTAGATGTTGGTTTCCTCTTTCACAGTGACGGGTTAACGGTCAGGGACCTGGGTGTTGTGTCTGTAGTGATGTTAACTCTTATCAGATACCGAACTATTGTTTTTGTTCACATTTAATTCGTTTTGATATTATACTGACTAGGTTGATGTGACTTATCAGGTTATAAGAAATCACTTATGCAAATGTAATGAATTATTTACTCTGCATCATTGCTGTATTGAACAGGGTGAATATGCGATCCGATATCACGCGCGTGTTTCATCTCTTCTTAAGGAACTGGGATGGTTAAAATAGGAATAGATCAAGATTGATTCATTCTAGTGACCGACATGGAATAATTATGGTCCTGACTCAGATTAGGTGACTAATAAAACAAAATATTGACAAACACAGGTACTAACTACTCGGTAACTACTAAGCGAGTGTCCTCAACCCCGTTTTTCAGCAGGGCTGTTTACGAAGACTTTGGCTCTAGAACATTTGAGTAACGCGATGCGTTCGTTCCTCGTCTTTCCCCCTTTATCATCCGAGAAGATTTTGTTTTTGAGGAAGATAGAGAGAAGGATGTTGCACCCCGTAAATATTTACTGCGAAATCTAATGAAAATTAAATAAATTTTGAGTATTTTTATGTTGGACTAGATCTGATTATCTCTATTAATTGATCAAAAGGGACGTCTAAAATATATTCGTTACACTGTTTTAGATTAAATCAGTATAAAACACAAAATAATCTTTTCTGTCATACAGACGGGTGAATGCATCTCGGAGAGTAGTTGGCTGTATGTGGAATATCGCAAAGAATGAATGAGTATCGAAGGAGGCATTGATGGCAGTATATATTATTATTAGCACCGCGTCTTACTACCCGTTCGGGTTATACGCACTTACGATAATGTGTAATAGTAGGGTGATTGTGAGATGAAATGGAGGACCTACAGTTTAACGTGGAATCTGAACGACGGTGGAGGCCTGGCATTCCTCACATTCACAAGTTGTGATTAATACACGTCTTGTCAGAGGTGAAGGAAGGGTTTGGTAATCAGATAAATCCGTGCTGAGACCGAGGATTGAATCCCGGACCCCAGCACAGAGGTCAGACACCTTACCTCTAGACCACCAGGTCACCCAAGGCAGTAAATAAAAGTGATTTAACACCAACATTTTTTTATGTATGGGAAGCATGGGCCTGTCAGGAGAAACACAAGAATCAGATGAATGCAGTTGGAATGAGATTTTTAAGGTATGTGGAAAACCCGTATGGATAGAGTGAGTATTGAACGGGTGCTGAAGAAGTGCGGTTTGAAAGGAAATCGGATAGGTCAATGGGAAAGAAGCGTTTTACGTTGGTTTGGTATTTTGAGAGGATGAGTGAGGATTGAGTTACGAAGCAAAAATGTGAAGGTAGAAAGGGTGGATGTGTGGATAGATGTGGATCTATGTGGATATAAAGGAAGGGGTAGGCCATGTAAGACGTGATTACATGTTGTAAACGAATGTGTGAAAAAGAAAAGTAGGCAAGTATAGGGAAGTATAGATAAATTTAGTGAGGATGGAATAGATAAGAAGTTGTTGTTTCGTGCTTATCCAGTAAGGGAACGGTGTAGTTATATATATATATATATATATATATATTTATGTATGCATGTATGTATGTATGTATGTATGTAAATAAGGTTCTTAGGAAATTTGAAGTGTAGCCAAGACTTGTAAACCCAGAATCCTTTTGCTTCTGAGTTCACCTTATTCATTGCTTCACCCCCCCCCCCCAAACCTCCACCCCCCATCCCTCGTACTACATCGTTGTAACTTCAAATAATTATATCCCTACCAACTTTGTTCCCCATATCTATTTATTTAAAACGTGATGAGATTACTTTCAACAATTGTCATATCAAAGTTTACACATTTGCAGTAGCGTAGTGAACATTTTGTTTAATTTACTATTTCTTATATTCTAATATTCTTACACCCCTGACAGCACTTAACTTAGGTAGGTAATACAGCTCTAACCAGGTATCTTAAGAGTCCGTCTCACCGCCGGGTAACACTTAACTTAGGTAAGTAATACAGCTAATTCAGGTAGGTAATAGGTCTATAGTTTACAGCAAACGTCACACCGTGATTCAGGCTTCTGTATTTAACTTTTAAAAAAGTGGAATTAATAATAGAGAAACCGTTTTAAAAACAAAAATACAGTGAAATGAAAAAAAAAAGGACTGATAAAATGATCAAAGTTTCTTTATTGGTTACTGAAGAATGCATAGAACGACATTTCAAAACTTTTCCAGGTAAGGGTGTAATAATTAATCTAATTTCACTGTTATTTGTCCATTGGTTAGCCCAATTACAGATGATCTATAATTACTTTTAAAAAAATTCATAATCAACATTGGAAACTATAAGTTATATTAATTATTTTGAGTGCTGTGATCTTTCCTCTTAGAAACTGCCAAATTAGCCCACTTAACATATTTTATAAATGCAATGTTGTTAAACACTTTATCATAAATCAAACCACATGTAATTAGGATACAGCAACCTACTCAAGTAATTACGATGAAATAGGAAATTTTTCTTTTTTCTTTTAATACATTACTTTTTTTAAAAAAAATCACTCACAATTATACTCATGGTATGTTATACATAAGCCGCAACGTTACTTTGGGCTTACAAAGTAGTTCTATTTAATTAGAATAAACGTGATTTTAAAATTTATAATCTGGAACTGCAATGGGGAAATCTGGTTTATAAGAAACCTGTTAGGGAATTCAATCACCTTGACTCTTAGTTCTCAGAAACAATTTTCGCACTGATTCCATCTGGAGATAAGTAAGAAAGTATCAGATCTTAACAAGTTCTAAGCACAAGATCTTCAAATAGACCGTTCCATCATTTCTCCTAGTTCAAACTCGAGTAGGCAATTTCTCTCTCTCTCTCTCTCTCTCTCTATCTCTCAAGGTACTCGAATGGGGTAAAGAAAGGGTCGATGTTGTGTGTCATTATTTGACGACTAATTCCTTGAGATATATAGAAGTTAGCTTGTCTTCTCTCTAATTATAGAGGTTGGCTATCCTGACAGCGGTAAAGTAATGGATCCATCATCCCACGAGATCTTCCAGATAACAAGGAAATATAAGGAAGAAGAGGTTTTTTTTTTAACAAAGCTGGAGTTTTTATAGGACAAACAGTTCAAGAAGCTGTCACTGAAAGATAATCTTTTTATTACTTTTTTTTGCCCTTTCTTAAATAAAAAAAGTAATGTAATTGTGCTCATTTTTGATCTTAAGATTAGATATATCAAAATCAAAAAAGTTGATTTTACAATTATTCTGTTCGTTTGTCCTACTTTATGTCTGTATATGGGGCTACAGCGTAACGATCCGATGAATTTCTTTCAAACTTGCTATTTTGGTGTTAGATGGTCATACCTCGAGTAAAATCATAAATATAATTAGGATTGTGCAAGTACTCGAAAATTTGAGTTCAAGTCAAGTTTTAATAGCTGCTCGAACTCAACTAGAAGATTTTAATAAAACTTGAAAAAATCGAGTACTCGAAATTTTCGTTCTCGAAAATTCCAAGTTTAATTAATTTTGTACAATTTTAAGATATAATTTCATTGCAAATAGGGTCACTCAACATTTATTTTTGTTTAGTTAAAAAAAATATTGTACAGTTATATTTAATCTACTTAAAAATTCGAATTTGCGTGATTATACATTTTTTCACAAAAATAAATTTTACTTTAAAAAAAATAAAAATTATATTTGGTACTTATTTATGGATCTATTACAGAAATTCAACCTGAAATATTTATACAACAAATATAGCTCTATACTACGCGAATTCGAAAAATACTAGTTTTCATTCAAACTCGACTCGAAGGGAAATATGCCTACTTGCACACCTCTAAATATAATTCTAGCTTTGAAAATTAAGGGGATTGATTTTTGAAAATCTGAAGTTTTCAAAAATGGCCCTAACAGTTAAAAAAAAATCTAGGGAATGCTTTACTTTATAAATAACATAATTATACTTTATTTTAAAAGAAAATTTAATTTTAAATGAGCTAATCGACATTTTAAAATTTTAAATTCATGTATGAGAAAGTGCGTATGTTACTGTCGTACCATTTAATTTATTTAAGGCCCCGCGGCGATAGGCATTTGGTCTGCATTGCTAGCAACGTGTGAATCGGGGTTCGAATCCTGGTTTGGTGTACTATGGGTATTTTTTCTTAAATGACTTCCCAATCTTTTTCCACTTAAATGCGGATAAATTTACTCTAAATCCGCCCTTCCTCTTCCTAACTCACTCTGTGTAAATATATGAATAGCTTGGCCGGATAGTAAGACACGGGGAACCATGGTAAAAAATCTGTCACGATGACGTCACATTCACTCATGATGTCACAAACCACTAGCCAATATGATGTTAAACATCCCTAGTCACTATGCCATGATGACGTCACACACTTTTACTAGCCACGATGACGTCACACAACTCTACCACTATGCCACACTGACGTTACGCACCCCTATCATAATGCCACAATGGCGTCACCCCCCATGCCACTATAATGAAGACGTCATGCCCTCCAAGCCACTATGTAATGATGATGTCATGCCCTCCAAGCCACTATGTAATGGTGACGTCATGCCCTCCTAGCCACTATGTAATAATTACGTCATGCCCTCCAAGCCACTATGTAATGATGATGTCATGCCCTTCTAGCCACTATGTAATGATGACGTCATTCCCTCCTAGCCACTATGTAATGGTGACGTCATGCCCTCCTAGCCATGTGTCATGAATCATGATGACCTCACATACCCCTGCAATGAAGCCCACACTTATTGTCCCCCGACCGGCCTTTCCGTCGCTAAAAGGAGTCGTCCTGTCTTTCAGTCTTGAGTTACAGGGGCTGGCCCGGCTGGATACTTGAACTAAAGGGGTGATGGGGGGATGAAGGGACGTAGCTCCCAGTGTGCACGTGAACATTTGGCGCGGTAGTATTTTATCCAGGTAATGCACCGGAGATACCTAGCTAGCTACCGTTCCTTTTTCACCAGAGGACGGACCAAGTTTATTCGCAAGTATGAATCACTCTCTTCTTTGACAGTCACAAAGATGAACAATGGAAAGTTCTGAAAGAAGACTTTAGGAAGGGAGGCACTGTGCATACCACTCTCGCAGGCACATTAAAAAAACCCAACTTAATTACCATCTGTACAATTAAACAAGAACTAGAAACTTGTAGGCTACTTAATAAAAACTTAATATTTAATCTTCAACAGCAATTATGCTTAAAGTAAATCATAAAAAAAACAAGATGGCCGTGGGAGTATTTCAACTTTTTACACACTTTTATATCTTGGTGTTTTTTCCACCGCGTATTACTACCCATTTGTAATATCCACATTTTAATTACATTAATGGGATAGGTCAGGAGGAAGGTTGAATTTAGAATAAGTGTAACCACAATTTCTTGGAGAGAGAGAGAGTGGAAAACCATGTAGGGAAAGCCACCCTCAGTAAACCTGAACAGGATTCAAACCCCGATCTCCCCGTCTTTGGCAGTCGTGTCTATTGTGAGAGTTTTTTTTATGCCTTTATTATTGTTCGGCCATTGATGCGAGATATGGTGAATATTAATAGTGAATTGTGTCATGATATACTATCATGGATACAGATTAAAAAAAATTCTTTAAATCAAGAGCCGTATTGATGCAAAGATAAATCACTTAAATTCCACCCGCTTCAATGGCCGAATGGTTTAAGACGTCACTCTCGTGTTCGACTGATCTGCTGATGATGGGAAGATCGAGATTCAAGTCCCAGACTGGTCTTCTCAGGGTGGTTTTTCCTAAATTGTTTCCCACTCTCCTTCCACGCAAATGCGTGTAAACTACCCTATAAAATGCTTCCTTCCTCATCCCCACCCCATTAGAGTAACTATCATATATGCACATAATCTGACCAGATAGTAAGACGCGATGATAAAAAAAAAATCCTGTCACCCGCCTCGGTGGCGTAGTTGGCTAACGCGCTGGTTTTGTGTTGAGCTAAACTGCCGAAGATGGGGAGATCGAGGTTCGAATCTCGTTCGGGTGAACTGGGGTTGGGTTTTCCTAAATGGTTTTCCACTCTTTCTTCACGCAAATGCGGGTTCACCTTCTCTTTATACAACCTTCCCAATTGCTAACCTATTAGCTTAATTAGTACTTTAGCGTATTGGCCGAACGGTTAGTAAGGTGTGGTGTTAAGTATTACTTAATTCCGGTCTATAAAAATAAATAATTTCATCATGCATAAAATTTCTCAGTGACTGTAATAAATATCGATTTATAACTTATAGGAAAATAATTCTCTTTTATACCATTATTCTCTGAATCTTCAATTGTTGATTACAAAGAAAAAAATTCTTAAAATTATTCCGGAATTTTAACCTCGAAACTATTTTGCCATATTAGGCCTTTTCAAAGAATCCAAGCAAACAAACATTGTTGACTTTTCCCTTATTTCTGCCAAGGAAGCGTTTCGTAAGAGGAGGACAAAAACTACCTGAAACCAAGACAAAAATACAAATAAGAAAAAAGAAAAAAACTAAACAAAGTATATGCAACCCTAAATGTGTCCTACATGAGCCAAGTTGACTTCATTAAGTTCCGGCTGGCTTTTTCCAAGACAGAACGTAACCTATTTGGTTTGTGTACATGTGACACAATCATGTCCCTTTGCCTGCTGCAACTTTGTCGAGGAGGGTGGGAAACAGAGGAGGGGGCAAGTACGAATGTAAAACTTACAAGAATACGACATTGACTTTGTTAAATTGTTTAATATAGAACTTTCTGACCTCCAACTTTGTTTCGGATGGTGTGGGAATATGCTACCGAAGAGTGCGGGTACATAAAAGCGCAAGCGAAAAGTGGGTACAAAAGAACGCAGGTACATAAAAGCGTAATTTTTAACTGCCGTAAAAATTCGAGTGTTGGTTTCCTTTCTTTTGTTTGGCGGCAGGAATGCGTTTAGGCTACTGGAATTAACAGCTGTCTAACTTCATCCTTTGAAACCTGATTGTCCTCTAACCTTAGCTAACCTAACATAACCTAACCTAGCCTACCATAAAATCTTAATGCCAGTAACTTGAAAGCCACGTTAAGACACTTCGCGCAATCTGTACCGTTGCTACCCGGTTAAACACATGCCCCCTTGTGATGTTCTGGAGAAGAAAGAGAGCACTATAAGGTCACGAAACACTGGCACAATCTGTGCAACTGTACACTTGCACTCTTTTGTCCACGTGCTGTTCGGGGCCGCAACCTTGTGTGGAATGGAACGCTACTTTGGGTTCGTATTGGATCGGTTGTTTTTTTTACATAACAAAACATTTATTTAGGGCCAAAATAAATAAAATATGTCTTTAATAGATACAATTAATTTAATTCTCTTTGATACAGTTATATCAGCAGTTAATGAATATTTCATCATAATAAACTTTTTATGTGAGATGAATAATTTATGATCAAATCCCTAGAAGCTATATAAATATAAAAATGATTTTAAAAACCTGGAAATTATATTTTAATGTGTAAATGAAGGGAACGCGTGTTAAGGGCAATATTTTCGCAGTTTTTATATAAAGACTTTTTTTGGTAAAAAAAGTTTTTACATATAAACAATTTATTTATTTTGTAAAAATAAATCAAATAAGTCTCCTGTATAAAATATAGCAGTTCTCGAATATTTGTTAAAAGGGTGTCCTGTCTTTTTCTCATTAGTTAAAATATTTGCCATCTAATTCTGCTATACTCATGACATATTAAGGAACCCTCAACGCCACCATGTTAATACAACTAAACTATCTTTCTACTGGAGATATACCTTATTTATTTCGGCTAAAAAGTGTTTTTCCATAAAAAAAATATGTCAAAAAACACACCTCTTAACTGGCATTACCTACATTCTTACATTTAATTACATTAATATTAATATGAAAGGGACCTTATTAATAAGATATGACACATATTTGCTTACTAATGCTTGCCTATTTTTATTACCACTACACTACTTATCTTTTAAACCAGACATCAGTACCTCTAACACTGTCCTTATCATAAAACCATGACGGTGTCTAATTATATTCAATGTACGCCTCAGCACTGATATTCGTACCGAGCCATTTCCTTCATCATGAACCTCTCTGATGCCTTTCGAGTTGCGTGCCTGATGTCTATCCTTCAATTTGAGCCACGCATGCTACTATGTCACATATATCACTGTCATGTCAACCTTGGTCTTGTAGCGACTGCACTGTAATCTACTACCACTACCGCTTATCTTTGTCCTATGTTTGCTGTGGTGACGAAGCCATGATAATGTTGGTATTATTCCTGAATCTATCAGCTAGATTGTTTGGCATTAGCTGAGTTTTTCTTTGACAAGTTCAAAGGAAGATAAATTAATATATAAAGCTTGTGATAAAAAAAAATCGAAAACTATTATGTTTTTCGAAGAAAATATTTCTAGTATTCATCACCAGGCTTTCGTTATAATTTAGTCTTTCAATATCTAAAAATGGTTAATAGATTCTCATGGAAATTTACCGAGTAATTGAGCTTTTTTTTATTCTTCTCAGTTGTGTACTCTTACTTATTATTTGGCATTAGAAACTCAAAAATTCATCACCGCACTTTAAAAAAAGTGCGCCACCTATCCCTTCCTTTGGCTAGTTCTATCCAGTCCACCTCATTACACACTATCCCTATCTTGAGATAGTTTAAAAAAGTGCACCACCTATCCCTTCCTTCAGCTAGTTATATCCAGTCCACCTCGATACTATCCCTATATATATATATATATATATATATATATCTAGTCTACCCCATTATACCCTATTTTTATCTTGAGCTAGTTCTATCCAGTCCACCTCATTACACGCTATCCCTGTCTTGAGATGGTTAAATTCAGTCCTCCTCATTAAATCCTGTATGTATCTTGAGCTAGTTCTATCCATTCCACATCATTACAAGCTATATTTATCTAGTTATATCCAGTCCACATAATTGCATCCTCGCCCTATCCCAAGATAGTTCTATCCAGTCCATCTCATAGCACCATATCCTTAATTTGAGTTAGTTCTATCCAGTCCACCTCATTACACCCTATCCCTATCCTAAGCTAGTTATATTCAGTCCACCTTATAAGACCCTATCCTCCTTATCTTGATCTAGTTATATCCAGTCCACCTCATTACACCCTATCCCTATCCTAAGCTAGTTATATCCAGTCCACTTCATTAAACCCTATCCCTATCCTAAGATAGTTCTATCCAGTCCATTCCATTCCAACCTATTTCATTCAGCTCCATTCTAATAGTATATTTCCATTTGCTTCTAGGTCTTGCCACAGGTCTCTTCGCATTGGGTTTGAGTTTACTCAATTAGCGCTGCATGTACTGCTCAAAGTAACCTTTGAGATTTGATTACACTAATAATGTCTGGTTATGAGTACAAGTAATCCAACCAATCATTACCTACTTTGGTGGCCGCATGGTCTAGGGCGTCATTCTCATGTTAGACAAGATTGTCGATGATAGGGAGATTGGGGCTCAAATCTCGGTCAGATGTACTGAGGGTAGTTTTTCCAAAATGTTTTTTCTACTTTCTCTCCACTGAAATAAGGATACACTTCCTCTAAATTTAACCGCCTTCCTCATCCCTAATTCACTAGTGTAATTAGTAAATGAGGTAATAAACAGGTAATAAAACGCGATACTAAAATCATTATGTAACCCCCTCCGCTCTCCATTAGATTTATACCTTTTTAGATTAAATATTTTTCTAAGCCCTACATTTCTTGACATCAGGCGATATGTTATTTTACAGTGACAAATATTTTTTGAATTATGCAGTGGAACTATGAATGTGTGTATCGAACTTTGTTTAAACTATTTTATTTCAGTGAGTTTGTTTGGACAAATTATGGTATTTTTTCATTGGTTGACAGGATATCACATGATTATGTACACACGGTGTCTGCACAAAATTTAAGTTTAAACGATCTTAAGGAATGTGTGTATACGGAGCTTACGAAATATGTATACGAGGTTAAGGTAGAATGGAAGGGAACGCGAGAAAAGGCCAATGTTTTTGCAGTTTTTATGGCAAAATATTTGTTTGGCTAAAATAAATAAAATATTGTTCCAGTACAAACATAGAGTTTAATTTTATTCACATGTTGACATCAACAATTCCTCAATATTGGTCAGCATGGCGGCATTATTTAACAAACTTTTTAAATGAAGAGAAGTTGTCATTTAATTCCAGAACACCATTTAGAGATATTCAAGAAATTTTAAGGTCACTATGTGACGAAAATTAAATTATATGTTTGTACTGGGGAAATATTTAATTATTTTGGCCAAAGAAAGTTTTACCATAAAAACTGCGAAACCACTGACCTTTTCTCGCGTCCTCTTTCATCCTACCTTTAGCCTTAGATATGTAAGCATGAATTATTATCCAAACTTTTTCTATTTTGGTTTTCAGACAGCTTTTGCGACTTTTGGCAATGGACACCATGAACGAACTGGACGACGATGACACGCACATATGTCTCAAGTGCCGGAGCACGATAATTGGCCTTGACAACTACGTGGCCCATCGGAAGTCGACTTGTGGCACCAACAAAGAACCTCCAACCCCCCACCACAACGACGAGACGGTCGCGGCGTCCTCCAACCCCCAAGACAAACAGGACGACGACCCTAACCTGAAGGCTGACGATTTCTTCTCATGTCTTGAACTTCAGAGTAGCTCCAAGAAATCGTTGTCAGGGACGGCGAACTCTTCCGGTGGGAGCAGGAGCTCTCTAGGGGTATTGACAAGAAGCAAGGCCTCAGCCGCTCTCGTGGCCAGTAACTCGAGCAGGGACGTCCCAACCGCTGTGTCGCCGAGCCAAGGGGAGCTACTGATGACTGCGGATCACGACGGGGACGTATCGGACAGCTGTCTTGTGAGAGCCTCGGGGAAGAACTTGAACCTTGCCGGCAAACACAATGTATCCGCCGTGGAAGGGATCTATTTGGAGGTACCGGAGGTGGATTTTCACGACGAGTATGAGGTTGAGTACGATGACCTGGATGAAGAAGATGAAGCTCATGGGAGTTTCCCTCCAAGGTCACATACCGGTGGGAAATGGAAGCCCGGGGATCTCATATCTACTCACGGCGATTGGGGGTTGTTGATGGGGGAGTGTAGGGGTGAAACCTCACCTCCACCCAATTACACTGGGGGCAAGTGGAAGCCTTCTCCTCCGGTTACCAGCGTTATAAAATTGGAACAACCACAGCAACAGGTAAGGAAAGATAGACAATTTGAAACGAAAAAAAAAAAAAAAAAAAA
>CABFVZ010002134.1:74695-95767 GCA_902151445.1 Timema monikensis | reverse complement strand
AAAAAAAAAAAAAAAAAAAAAAAAAAACTGGAATTCTCAAATTCCCAAATATTTGAACCCTTTAATCTTTAATTCTCAAGGATATTCAAGATTAAAGGATTCGAGATTAGAAACAAATAAACAACTCTTTTCTTTCAAATGTTCAACTGTAGTTTGTCTAAGAGCTATAATACTTAATACTTGTATTTTACTTTGTTGGAATGCGCTACTGGTACATTTGCGTCCCAGGTGGCCGCCCTTAGCGGTAACATAAATTAGTAAAAGAATAGAAATAGTAGAGAGACAAATTCAGATAATAATAGGTCAATCACCCGACTTGGTAACTAAATAGTAACCCAAATACATGTAAAGGAGGGATTGTTAGTGGGAGAATGACTTGCCATCACATCAAGTGCTGATAATGTCCCCCTTCCTCTTCGAGACATGTTTGCACACATCTCATCATGTTCTCTGTTACATGCCTCAACATGTATACGTCGATATTGCCGATATTTTGGTCGTGATATTTGCCCGGAGATCCTGAATGGTTTTAGGTATGTTTTTACAGAATATCCCCTTAAGATGGCCCCACAATAAGTAATGCGCTGACTCAGACTTCAAGTCTGGTGACCTGGAGAACCACAGATTTTTTTAAAGTTAACACGGTCTACGAAGAAGTTGTTGATGAGCGTCATGGGCTCATGGGAGATGTGTCACGGGGCACGATCCTGCTACAAGTACCCCTACCTAAGCTCGACGTCATCTAGCTGCTCCAAGAAGACCACGGAAATGTTGCTGTACGCATCAATGCTCACAGTTCCTTCAAGTAGAACTGGTCCAATGACTCTCTCTGTGGAAAGTGCACACCACACGACCACCTTTTGAGCAATTAAATGGTGCCCCGTGGATATCATGAGGGTTTTCTAATGCCAAAATTCTCGCGTTTTGGGAATTATCGCGAGAGAAGAAATAAAGTTTCATTGGTAGTCCACGTCATCGTTAATATTCCAGGGTTTCTTTCCACCAAGTTGAGGAACCAATTGCGATAACGAACACGCTTGATGTGGTCGGGCTCCATCAACTGGTGTGCAGCTGTCACTCTGTACGGCCTAATTTTTGTCTGATTAGCTACTCTTTAGCACATCGTCACAGAGAAGCTGGTCTCTTATGACAATCGGCTTCATGATTTCCGGATGAAGTGAAGTAATCGCTCACGAACATCTTCTACACACTGCGGCACTTTTGATGGCGGGTTGTGCTTCCATTTTTCACTTCTTAGTAATGAGCCTGTTTCTTCCAGCCTCATCATCGGCCTTAGAATCGTCTTCTGGTCAGGACCATCATGAACCTCGTANTGAGCCGTTTGAATGCACTTGACATTTAACCAACACCATGGCCACAAAGTTATAACAAATTAAAATGTAGGATTTCCCACTGAAACAACCTATATAATTCTTAAGTTATTGGAAACCTGGGCTCTGAAGAGCTATACTTTGATTTTTGGTAGAAAGAACAGGATCTGGTAGTTATCAAGGCTATTAAAACCAGTTTAATATAATGCGTATAACCCTAACAGGTAATAAAAAAAAATGTATATTCATAATTAAGTCATGTTATCTGCTGCTGTAACTGCTGATAGATATTATTAATACCTATAAAATAAGAATAATATAATTAAATTCTATCATTGTTGACTGCAAAGTAATATATTTGAACTTTCTAAACTGTTCTTCCAACCAAAATCACGCTATAGAAATAAATAACGTTTCTTCTTTGTCATAGGTAGGCAATCCACTTTTCCACACAGTATGGCGGGTCGGTATTCGACGGGCGGAGCAGTGAACGAGGAAAAGTTAAAATTGGCAAAGAACAAAAAATATGCCATTTAATTTTAAACCGATTTCCTTATCTTCTAACACCAAGCCTATTTTATTTGTTTTTTAGAAGATAAAAAAAATTAATGTTCTCACGTTATTTATTTATAATTTTCAGGAGCCAGAAAACAGGACGTTACCAAAGAAACAAGTTGGATTATATTGCATATTATTCACTTCCCATTTTCGAGTGGATCTCTACTCTTTCTAGCCTCTGACTAATTTATGTTAACTCTACACCTGACCACGACCATCTTCTATCCTCTCCAGCCCCCTTTACCCCTTTATTCACGGCTCCAAAAACATTTAAAGAGTTGGCCCGCTTTGGTGGCCGCATGGTCTAGGGAATCACTCTTGCAATATACTAGACTGCCGATAGCAGGGAGATAGTGGCTCGATCCCGGTCGGGTGTACTAAGGGTGGTTTTTACTAAATGATTTTCCACTCTACCTTCACGTAAATGATGGTACACTTCCTCTAAACTCAACCTTACTAATCCCTAGCACATAAGTGTAATTAGTACACATGCTTATAACCTGAACAGGTATTAAGACATGGTTCTAAAAACAAGTTGAATAATGTACTAAATACACTAATGGATTATGGACGAGTAAGGTTTAAATAAGCTGAAGTGTACCTGCACTAGCGTGGAGGGTAGAGTAGAAAAGTATTCAAGAAAACCCTTACTCAGTAAAACCGACCGGGATTCGAAACCTGATCCTCCCGTCATCGGCGATTCCATTCTATCGTGAGGGTGACGCTTTACAAACGTTCGACAACCGAAGACGGGCTGCGAAGTTGTTGATGACATCGTTTCCCTCCTTATAGATCCCCTCAGCCCCTCGCGGTGGCCACTCCGACGAGGACTACGATGGCCAGGGCCCTCCGCCGGGCCACACGAGCGGCAAATGGGTCCCCGGGAGACAGACTTACCCGGAGGAGGAGAGCGTCGCTCCGCTCCGCAAGTCCGGGAGCACGGTGCAGTACTGGTGCGGCGCCTGTCATAGAAGACTCAGCTCCAGACTCGTGTACGAGCGACATCTCAAGTCTGAGCTGCACTTCAAAAGGACTCTCCAAGAAAGAGAGTTGGAGAGGGATAGCAGAGGCGGGGAGGGTGACAGGGCGGAGGAAAGGGAGGACAAGAGGTCCGTCAAAAGGACGCGGGTATATCTGGAGAGCGAGTTATGGTCCAAGAAACAGAAACGGTGCAAATATCAGGCGAGTGCATTATCTTACTTCTACCCTTAATCAACCTTGGGCCATAGTGTACTCAGTCAAGGTAAGACTGTCACCTTGTTTGTCCCCACTATGATAGAGCTTATAAGATAGAGTCATAGTGTAATATGTCAAGGCCTTGACTCTTAAAATTATACTTTATTTGATTTCATTTATATATTAAATAGTGGTTTGTATCACAGCAAAAGATTTCCGATCATAAATCGAAATGTGACCTAAAAGGAGTGAATAATCTGTACTAATGGTGACTTCACCTTTATAAGGGTCTCCAAGGTACCTCTGTTTTAGTCTCGGTTTGACATCTAGCAAATACCGTGGGATTATTTCATTTTTTTTCTATGTCATAGTCTATTAAAAACAAAAAAAAAGCAAATTTCCAACCATAACAAACTAATATTGTAAAGTAATTGTAAATAGTTTTTAAAAAAACCTATATTTTAGTGCCTAGAATTTAATGAAAAATAATTATGTTGTTTACGCCTGGAAAGTTAGGTTTTGTTCAGTCGGGAGAGTTTATAATAATAAAGATGTTAACTATCGCTTGTTAAAATATTTTTTGTTCTATGTTGCAACATTCTTTTGAATACAAATTTCATTTTATGATTAAGGTGAGTTTTTTTTTAATATACAGAATTATTTTAAAATATTAATTTTGCTATCATTGAAAATTTGCTTTAGTTTTTTCGTGTATGGATGGCAATAAATATAATTCTCCATAATATGACAGAGAAAAAAAATACCCTGCTTTCTTTGCGTACTATTTTCCACATCTCAATTAAAGTTGGGCCACTTATATGCTACAATCATAAGATACAAGGCACTATTACCAACTTTTAGTGTAAGAACTGATGAGAACGACTTTCCAAATTTGCGCTAGCTCTGAGATTACCCGACGAAGAAAGTAGGGATGTATTTTGTCACTAGAACTAGATCGCTCCCATCTATTAAAGGGCGATAACCGGACTCGTGGTATAGTGGTCAGAGTCACTGTCTGATGACTTAGATGTCTCGGGTTCAATTCCCGGCTGGTACCGGGGAATTTTCCTCGTAAGGGCAATAGTTCCCATCGCCACGAGAGTTTGAATAGTTGTACTTTTTTTTCTATTAGACATTCATTAGCTTCACACCGTCATATTCACTATCTCCATCACCTCATCTCATTGGGACATGGAAAGAGCCTCCTTTGTAAGGCTGTACGATTAGTACATTCGGGCGTCCCTTAGGCAACAGTACATTAGTACTGATTAATATTTCTACACACTGGGCTACAGATTGATGTAGCCCATGCATGCCATTATTATTATTATTATTATTACTATTATTATAGAAAGGTTTATTCATGTACAAATGATAGAACAATCTTAAAGATCGCTTCATAACTAACAGTTTGGGGATTATTCTTGTATGATCTTGCAAAAATGATTAAATAGCCATATGGCACTCTTTGCAATCGATTACGTTACATACGACCTGCCTCGGTGGCATAGTTGGCTAACGCGCTTGTCGTGTTGAGCTCGACTGCTGAGGACGGGGAGATTGAGGTTCGAATCTCGGTCGGGTGAACTGGGGGTGGTTTTTCATAAATGGTTTTCCACTCTCCCTCCACGCAAATTCGGGTTCACTTCCTCTAATTCAACCTTCCCAATTCCTAAATCCATTAACGTAATTAGTACCTAAGGCGTATAACCCAAACGGGTAGTAAGACGCGGTGATGATGATAATAATAATAATTATTATTATTATTATTATTATTGATTACGTTACAGGCATGGCACTAATAAAAGGTTTACGTGTTGTAAAACACACATGAGAAGCTATAATTAGTCTCTCCTCCCATCTTAGAGCACTGCCGAGGAAGGAGGAGCCACCTCAACCAAGAAGCGAGAAAGAAAGAGCTGCTCCATTTTCTGCAAAGTTTGTGGTTCCAAAGTGATGCCCTACCTGTTGGGCAAGCACCTCGTCTCTCTGTTCCACTGCCGCAAGGCCAGGACGAATAGGAGGGAGGATCATCAAGAGTTCATCCTGAGACACATTCACAGCGTAGTCAGGCAAGCGCCCTTCCAATGCAACATCTGCAGGTTCTACTGTAACACATCCAGTGACTTCCTCAGTCACTGGCACTCGTCGCAACACCTGGACGTCGCAAGGAAGGTGAGGAATATCAAGAGGAGTCCTATACTGGGGTGTTGCCAGAGTAAGCAGAGCTTATTTAAACGGTGCCTGTGATATGTTCTCTTACACACTGACTCCATTTTACCAGTCATACATAGGATATACTCTAAACGTCCCGTATAGGAATGTATTCTCGTTTGTACCTGACCACTTAGCGTCTGGGAGGGTTGTGAGGTGGTGCCTGGGTAGGCAGAGTTAGTTTAAACTGTACTGTTCTTATCACTCAGTAGAAAACTTATTGGTCAGGTATCATTGAGGTTGTTAACATATCATAGGTAAAGCTTAAACCAATTATTATTACCATGGAATGTTCTAAGCCCACTGATTATATAGGAATACGATTTATAAACTAGCTTAAATTTAGAAGAGACACAAGTCCGCGGCCGTTAATTTATCGCTGTGAAAGAGGAAACCCCAAATTTATCAATGATACATCTTTAGGCCACTTTGGGAATCCAACCCGGGACCCTTAGTTAAGAAGGCAGACACGCTTTCGTATGATCCAAGGTGCCCAACTTTTTGAACATTATCTGTCCTCAAAATGTATGCTTAGGAATACACTCTAAAAATAAGAAATTGAGTCTGGCCTAGACAAAACTTTATTAAACCCGCATCAGTGGTCAAATGTTCAGTCGATGATGGGTAGATCGGGATTTGAATCCTGGGCAAGTGTAATAAGTGGTTTTTTTTCCTAAATGTTTTTCCACACTCCCTTCACGTCAATGTGGGTACACTTAAACCAAATTCAACCTTAATCATCTCTAACCCACTGGTGTAGTAATAAATATGCGTATAGCACGAACGGGTTATAGGACTCGGTGCAAAAAAAACCCAGCACATACTATTTTATTATTAGCTTCCAGCTTCAATGGTCGAACGGTCTAAGGTGTCACTCTCGTCTTAGACTGGCCTTCTGATGACGGAGAGATTGGAGTTCGAATCCCGATAGGTTCTAATTAAAGTGGTTTTCTCTAAATGGTTTACCCACTCTCCTCCCACGCAAATGCGGGTAGATTACTTCTACAATGATACATGCTTCCTTCTTCATCCTTACTCCTATAGAGTAATTTTCATATACGCTTCTAACCTTGATAGGTAGTGATGATTAAAAAAAGTTTAGTTCATTGTTATATATCTATCCATCTCCATCCATCCTCACCCGCCTCGGTGGCTTAGTTGGCAAACGTGCTTGTCGTGTTGAGCTCGACTGCTGAGGACGGGGAGATCGAGGTTCGAATCTCGGTCGGGTGAACTGAGGTTGGTTTTTCCGAAATAGTTTTCCACTCTCCCTCCACGAAAATGCGGGTTCACTTCCTCTAATTCAACCTTCCCAATTCCTAATCCATTAGCGTAATTAGTACTTAAAGCGTATAACCCGAACGGGTAGTAAGACGCGGTGCTAAATATTATATTAAATCCATCCACCCTATTTAATTAAGAGCGTTCATCATAGCAGGACCAACTCAGCTTCCGGCTCGCATCTGGGTTTGTATGTGAGCGCGCGAGGTATGGGAGTAAAAGGAAAAAATAAAGACGTACGATGTATCAGAAATGTGTGCAGTGCATTCGTATTTGAATAATTACTCGAAATTTCCCGCGGTGACGAAGAGGGACAAAGTTTCTTGTTAATAACTACACTACAAAATGACGATACACAGTACTTTATGTCAAGCCATTCTTGTATGGTCAACAACGAAGTTTTTATCTAAATATTGTTTAATATTTTAACAATGTTCATTATTAGAAACTTCAATTAATTATTTTTCTCTATTAATGTTTAACGAGAAATCCACGTGCAATAGTGTTAATGTAAATTTACGATTTCTAGCCGATTGTATGACAGAGTTGAATGACATGTTAAATAGTGAAACCTGTTCCCACAGTTACCCGGACTGTATTGGTGTTCCACTTGTAAGTTTGAAGCGGAACTCATAGAGACGATGAGCGAACATTTACAAAGCGAGGGTCATCGGGAACTTGTTGACGCCATCAACTTATCGGTGCCTATCGTGGTGAGGAAGAGGACTGTGATGCGTTGCGACGCATGTGACGCCCAGTTCCGATACAACTTCCACCTCAAGAAGCATCTGCTACAAACAAACCACCAGGTGACCTACATTTAGGGGCAGTTCAGGTTTTAACTAGTGACCCTATGGTTTATTTTATCACAGGTTTTACTAATCAAGTTTGGGAGGAGGGGGGTAGTTCTCCATGAGCCCACCCTTGTTTATCTTAGATATGTTTTCTCAGCGACTTACTACCCATTCTATTAATACGTGATCAACCAGTTACTGACCCATGATTAATGGCATCACGCTTGCAATAGACTTTACTACCAATAATGGGAGATTGAGGTTCAAATCCCAGTCGGGTGTTCTAAGAGTGGTTTTCCTACATGGTTTCCCACTCTACCTACACTCAAATGCGGGTATAATTCTTATAAATTCAACCTTTCTCACCCCGATACTTTATTGTAGTTATTACATATGCGTGTAACCATGGGCGCCCGCGGTATCGGTTAATATATGAAATGTTTTCTTTTGCAAGAAAACAGTGTTAACAATTTTTAATCTTCTAGCTTGTTTTACCATTTTTCTCTTCAAATAAAGCTTATTTTGTAGAAACAATTAGTTATAAATCAAACTGGTAAATACCGTAAATGCCTTCAGTTTCTATTTAAGTAGGAAGTATTTTTATGTGATGCTGTGAAATGAGTTTAAAATAAATGATTGTAATAAATTTAAATCATTTCAAAAATATTTATTTTACCTCACTAAAATAATACCAATTTTCCAATAATACCATTTACCAAAGCTTATTGAATCGTTATATAATGTATAATAATGAATAATATTAGAGATTTTTAAATGTCACCAAATTTCCAAATCTAAGGCCATCTTTATGTTACTATAAGTTTATAGATTATAAGTTTACTAGTTGCTTTTAGGTTGAAACAAATCCCTGCACTTTGCAATTTCTATAGTTTTATCTTTACAGTGTCAGTATAATGTTAGTGCCCGCAGAAGTTTTTCCAGATGTGCGAGTGTGGGTGGGCGAATATACCCCTCCCCCCCCCTTTTTCTCTCGGAAAAAAATTCTGTGAGAACCACTACGCATACCTCGAATGGATAGTAAGGCGTGATGTGAAAAAAAAATGACTAATAACAATATAAACTATGTTTAATGATTTTAATTAACAATTCTCTATGATTTCTATCTAGTAAAATTAATTCAGGGAAAATGTATGGAAGGAGAGTAGAAAAGCAATTTTATGAAAAAACACCCTCAAATACCGGGATTCGAACCCTGATCTCTCCGTTATCAGCATTACAGTCTAATGCGAGAGTGAAGCCTTAGATCATTCGACCAACGATGCGAGTCTATTAATTTTATTATAATTACTGTAATTTTTTTTTTCTAAACATTTTGAATTAACACTTTACTGTTTGAAAATTAATAAAGAAAATGGCATAATTTTGGTAAATAGGATATGAACAGTTAAAAACTCATCAATGTACGAGTTGTGATTCGCTATTCGGTTCGCAATAATAATTATTGTGAACCAAATAGCGACTCGTATTTAATTATTGTCTGTGCGCGCTACAGGTTGCCATTTATTTTTGTAAAGGTGACCTGGTGGTCTAGGGGTAAGGTGTCAGACTTCTGTGCTGGCGGCCGGGGTTCAATCCTCGGTCCCGGCACAGATTTATCTGATTTCCAAACCCTTCCTACACCTCTGACAAGACATCTTGTGAATGTGGGGAATGCCAGGCCTCCACCGTGGTTCGGATTCCACGTTAAACTGTAGGTCCTTCATTTCATATCACAATCACCCTACCATTACACATTAGCGTAAGTGCGTATAACCCGAACAGGTAGTAAGACGCGGTGCTAATAATAATAATTTTTGTACAGGCTAAAACTGTATGTTCATTGATTCACAATATTCAGTGCTGCCACTTTTAACCAAAAACAATGCTGCCACAAATAATATGAACAAAACTATCTCTGCCACCTTAAAAGGGGAAAAAGGAGGGAGGGAATAATTAGTCCTACCTGAAAAGAACTGTAATAGTTGACAAACTATTTCCAAATTCTGCACACACATATTTTGGATGGGGAAAATAAAGAGTCTAGAAGACATGTAGGTTGGTTTCATTCAGATTCAAATTTATTTATTGCTATTATAAAAGATTGAATTGTGGGCTCAACAAACCCCACCCTTCCCCAATTTAAGAAAAAACTACTAGGGATAATATAAGTGTCGAGGTGGAGGAGGGTGCACTAGGGCACATGACTTACTCCCATCCCCAATTATTTGATATTAATTCAATAATTTATATATTCTCTATAACCGAACAATCGCGATCTGGTTTATGTTATTTCAATTTACTAACTTACCACCTCAAGATTTTTTTTTCTTATTCCTAAAAGGTAATTTTAATTCTTTTAAATTTAAGTTTTTTATGGTTATTGTCTTACCAAAATATCAATATTTTTCCACCTACAGGGACTTTAGTTTAAATATTTGGGTTGGAAATTTTGAGGTTGTCCCCTCCCACTTTACTCTCATTTTGAAAACAAAGTTTTGTATAAAGTGGTCCTCTCTACTTGCTTTCTATTTTTGTTAAATTATATCCTCTTTGAATTAAAGATTTGTGTTTATTACAGTATACAGGGTGTATTTTAATTTGTGTCAAATATTATAGAGGCGTCCCATCCACCCAATAATAGGAAACGTTCACATAAACATGGGTCTAGAAACTCTTAGTTTCTGAGGTAGGAGAAATTGTATTGTTCAATTATTAATTAGCAATCTAAGAAAAGAAGTAACTCAATCAAACAAGACGAAGTTAAACAGAAAAAAAAACCACACGTGAGAACATTTTGTTTTGGAAAATTGTTAAAAATGGTGTCCTCCTAATTCAACACATCCTCTGAGCTTATGTTCCATGCTTTGTCGTACTCAGTAGACCTAAATGTTACTTATTTGTTCACATAAATTTACCATACACTCACTTATAACTTCAACATAAGGCACAGTAGTTTCGTAAACAATGAACTTTAAATGTCCCCATTGGGTTCAAATATGGCGATGGAAACTGCAAAGCCAATTCATTTCCGAGGAAAACCTTTAACTTTAAAACTAAACGTTTCTAAACCTATGTTTATATACACTTTTATAAATGTTTGGTTGATGAAAATACGCCCTTTGAATATTTGACACCAATCAAAATACCCACTGTATAATTAAAAACATATATTGTTTATAATATCACAAATCCTATTTATCTTGAATATTATGAAAAAAAATTAAAATATTATTAATTTGGAGAGGGTTAGTTGCATAACTGTTGACCTTAGTGGTCTTGGAGTAAAATGATCCCCTCAAGACCCCAAGATCACAGGTAAAATAACTCTGGAAAATATGTGTACCTTTCCCGGAAAAAATAGTAGGCCCCTTTAAGCGCGCTTATAAAAATTCGGCGTGGAAGGCAACGGGGAACCTCCAAACTTCCTGAACTCCCCTAGTACATGGGACTTATACCAGACAGTGCAGGCAGCACTAACCAGCAGAAGGGCTGAGTGAATGCCCAGCTACGAATGGATAGAAATAACATAAAACCAATCTGTGGGTTGTTGACTTAAGGAGAAGTTGCATTACCCCCGTCTACCTCTCTTCCCTCATGGTAATTGAGGATGTCAAAGTCGAAGAGAAGTAGAGTTGACCTTTAACGCTTGAGATTTCGAAGCCTTCCCACCCTTTCTATTACTTGACGTAATCCCCAGGTGTCGTCTTCCAACACCGCGTCCGACGACTATCAGGACAAGCACCCTTGTTCTTCTTGCGCGTTTGTCGGGGACTCCCTGGTAGCCTTGCGTCGACACCTTCTGGTCACCCACAAGGAAGGGGGCCAGTACTTCTGTACAGCCTGCGCCAAGACCTTCCTCTCGGCGAGAGAGGCCGAGTTGCACCGCAAGACTGTACAACACAAGTACGTCGCCTTGGAGAGGAAACGGCAGAGAGGGTTTATCAGCGATCAGGAACTCAAGAAGGTCTGTAATCGCTGTGGAGGGGTCTTCGATAACGTGCCTGATCTAAAGGAACACTTGAGAACAGATCACTTCGACATGCCGTACAGGTGGGTGAAGATGTTTTAGGTTAAGGGGCGTCGATTACTTGAAAGATTTATCCCCACACCTCTATGTTTCTTATGAGAATGGAAGCTCTGAAGTTTCGAAACCTCTGGAAATCACACTTCTATGTTTCTTGTGAGAACGGCAGATCTGAAGTTTCTAAACCTCTGAAACTTACACTTCTGTGTTTCTTATGAGGGTGATAGATCTGCCTTACATTATTAGGTTTAATTTAATATTAAAATGAGGCTTTCTGAAAACTGAAATGAATATAAGGGTTAATTTATAATATAAAAAAGGGGTAAAAAGCTATAATTACATTTCCTGTTGTGACTTCACTAAAAATGTACTTTAACTGCTTTGAAAAAAGCCATACCTTTTTTTCTTACCATTTGCTTTACTCTCAGAACTTCAATATATCCCGTAAAACTTGATTAAAATGAGATAATTTCACATTTTAAAATATATCTTCTTAAGAAATATATCATTGAACTTTTAGCATACAGTAAATCGTTACCTTGAAAGGCAGCAAGATTAACTGGACAGGTTCCACTATGGTGTAGCTCAAACGATATGGCCATAATGTAATCAGTCAAGGTAATACCTTTAGTGACCTTGGAAGGTAGCAAGATTACCTTGATTGGTTCCACTATAGTGTAGCTCAAACGATATGGCCATTTTTTAATCAGTCAAGGTAATACCTTTAGTGACCTTGGAAGGTAGCAAGATTACCTTGATTGGTTCCACTATGGCGTTGCCTACAAGATAGGGCCATACTTTAATCAACCAAGGTAAGACCTTTCAGACCATACAAAATGTAAATTGTACGAGAATGATATAAATAATTATCTTGGTACTTTGTTGTCAAAATTATGCCTTGCCATTAAATGTGCGAGCGACAGATACAAACATTTCTTATATAATCTTACATATTGTTTCGCTAGATGTGCCCATTGCGGCATGGCTTTCACACTTCACCAAGAAGTGACCCACCATGTGAGGCAAAAAGCTTGTGCCTTTATCAAAACCAAGCAGCCGACTAAGGAGAATAAAATATTGGGTGGTGACGTCACTTCTGACGTAACGGCAACCACAACACCTTGCGAGAAGACCGGCAAGCTCCTATTTACCTGCCGTGTGTGTCCGTATAGGTGAGCATGGCAACAAAATATCCACATCTTGAGGTGTGATTGCAAGGGAACGCGCGCTAAGGTCCGTATTTTTTACAGTTTTTATAGCAAAAATATATTTTTGACCAAAATAAATAAACCATTGTTTTAGTAGATACGTTTAGTTAAATTTTCTACACATTACAAAATCAATAGTTCTTGAATATATGTTATGGGCATCGTGGAATTTTCACAAGATTTTTTCTCCTTTGTCAAATGTTTCTGTTCAAATACCAACAAGTTCATAAGAGATATTCTAGAACTGTCGAGATTACCATGTGTAGAAAATTAAACTAAGTTTTACTACTTAAGAAATATTTTATTTATCTTGGTAAAATGGTTTGTTAAAAAAAAACTGTAAACATATTTGATTTAACTAGCTTAACCTCAGCTTAACCAGCCGTTCCAATGACAACGCACCTTTTTCAATAGCTGTTATCATTTGTTTATAAATAAACTATGAAAAATCGACACCTATGAATTTTTCGTGAATAAATTAACATTTCCATCGTCAAATACAATCAGTCTTCGACTTACGCAGTTAATTTTTTTTCCCACGCAAATTGAAAACCACGTAAGTCGAAAGGGGAGTTCCTAGTAAACTGATGAACAATTGATAGTCACATCGCCTTTCTGTTAGCTTATATCAGAACCTTTTTAGTTTTAACTATCCTTTGAATCGGAAATGAACGTAAAACACATCGTATTTAATAACATTTGACTGTAGGGAATTTTCAAATTGTGATGTAACTGAATTAACCGCGTAAGTCAGATGGTACTTAGATAGGATACATTTTTGTTACGTTCATTTCCTAATCAAAGGATATCTTAAGCTAAAGAGATTATTCTAGAAACAAACAAAATGGCGGCGAGACTACCAGCCGTGACCTAAGATTGCTAGGGATGCCATCTGTATATTTAGTGTGGCGTTTGTTTGATAGATGTCATTGCTGGTCGTAAGTTTAAGGTGGGAATGCAGGGAACGCGACTTGAGGGTTGTCTTTTCGCATTTTTTTTTTGTGTCAAAATCAAAACATAATTGGTCCAGTAAAAATATAGAATTTAGTTTACTTCACACGGTGATTTCAGCAGTTGTTTAATATCCGTCATGAGTATAGAGGCACTAGATGACAACTTTTTAAACGAATAGAAAAAGTTGTTATTACAGTTCACAACACCCTTGACAAATATTCAAGAACTGTGGGGATTAAAATATGAAGAAAACTAAACTCTGTATGCAAGAAAGGATAGTGAATGCTTAGTGGACTGATAGTGAATGCTTAGTGGACTGATAGTGTGGTCCCGAGCACTTAATCGGTCCGCTGACCTGGCGGTCTAGGGGTAAGGTGTCAGACTTCTATGCTGGCGGCCGGGGTTCAATCCTCTGTCCCGGCACAGATTGATCTGATTACCAAACCTTTCCTTCACCTCTGACAAGACATCTTGTGAATGTGGGGAATGCCAGGCCTCCACCGTGGTTCGGATTCCACTTCCTTCATTTCATCTCACAATCACCCTACCATTACACATTAGCGTAAGTGTGTACAACCCGAACGGGTAGTAAGACGTGGTGCTAATACTCTATCGGTCCACCTTTTAACCTACGATGACACAAAGTATCCACTTAGTCAAGTTCTTGCATTCGGCCCTATGTTTATACTGGAGAAATATTTGATTTGTTTTGACAAAAAAAAAATGTTTTAATACAAAAACAGCAAAAATTACTGCCCTAAGCTCGTGTTCCCTGCACTCCCATCTGTAGCGCACCCGCTTATGTATGGACTCTCTGAATACAGAGATGTCTATTGTAATTTCAGGACAGAGTCAGAGGCTGAGCTGATGTTCCACGAGGTTCTTCACGGTGATTTCCGATTTTGGCGGATGGGAAAGTGACCACTGAGGAAGACCCGCAGCCAGTGCTCATGTATCCTTGTCCACAGTGCGGGAAGATGTTTAGAAAACACGTGCTGCGTGCGCACCTCAGGTAGAGCGCTCTTTATAAAAACTAACCGGAAAATATTAGGGCAACAATTTTAGATACATTTCTTGAAACTAAATACTTTCCGCATAATTTTGTTCCATAAATTTTCCATCAAAAAATAAAAAAATATAATGTTTCTAAAATATAACTTACTTTTCTTGGGAAAATTTTCGATAAATTTTCCAATATGAACCACTTTCTATGGTTTTTCCAAAACGAAGCACTGCCCATGGAAAAAATTTCGATAATTTTTCTGAAACAAGAAAATTTCCATTGAAATTTTAAAAATAAATTTTCTAAGACCAGACACTTTCCATGAGAAAACTACCAAAAAATATTCCAATACATTAAAAAATAAACACTTTCCAGGGATTTTTTTTCTACACATTTTTAGAACAAAAAAAGTATTTAAAAAAAACAGAAATTTCCCACGCCCAACTCTCTACCTCCCATCTGTTTATTCACAGGACTCACACCAAAGAGAGACCGTTCGTATGTCCAACGTGTCAACGTTCGTTCGGCCATCGCTCCTCCCTTCTCTCGCACACCCGTGAGGCGCACAGAAAGGTGCGTCCCGACGACGACGATGATGACCAAGGTCAGAGGAAGATGTTCCGGTGCGAGCAGTGCCCTTTCTCCTCCAACACCAAGGTGTCCTTACAGCGACACCGCTTGACGCACACTCACAGGAACAAGGCATACCTCTGCGCCGTCTGCGGCAACAGCTTCTATCAAAAGTGAGTACAGACCGTGCTATCATGTGCACCCCTGTGTGGGACATAGCATAGTGTAGAGGGCTCCAAACTTTGGCCGGCAGGGATCATTTATCGAGCCAGTCGTAAGGATGTGTAGATGTATTGATCGTTTACTGATATCTACATTTTCCTTTCGATATCAATATTTTACTACTATCGACATTTTCCTTTCTATATCACTACAGTAACACATGGCCGGGGAGGTCGCGGCCCGTTCACACGTCACCTTGTGAACCACTAGCTCTATTCCGAATATTGGCGTACGTTGTTAACTAAACACAATTGAAAACGCACATAAAATACTCAAGGTTTCGATTATTAACAATAAAACAACACATACACTGACCAAGTTACAATCTAAATGCTAACTAAATTATTTAAGAAGATAAACATACGCTTAAAATATAATTGGAATAGTAAGGAGAGTTTAATCCGAATGACAACACTTTTATCAATACTAATGAAACTTTTCTTTCAGTAAAATATTGAAAGTTTTCTTTCGATACTAAAATTGATTAAAATATACAGAATATAATTTTATTTCGATATCACATGATCTGCTAACATTTTGAAATAATAAGGCAATAGTAAATCTCAATAGTTTATTCTGTTGTAGATTTTAGCAAACTTTTTAAAAATGGAACTGATGTCATTCTTTTAATTTATGTATATTTATTTATTTTAAACTGTGTCTTAGTATTCATGTATGTGCTCCATTTTTTAATATACTTTATTATTTTTATTTTGCCTAACGCAGGGGGTGTGACTGTAACTGGGGTGAAAATGTTAATTCTCGCCTAGGGCACATGAATCCCTTGGACGGACCCTGCTTCCCTCCCCCTTCCCTTCATCCCTTAACTCACACCACTATAATTTTAGGTATTTATGTAAGTCTCTAGGTACCGCATCCCTAAATCCAGGCACTACGTACAATTTACCGTAACATTTTCATCTCTTGTTAGTCCGCGTGTTCATCAATATGACTCGACAAATATCTTCATGCCTACTTTCATCCTTTAATTTTTTACAATTTTAATTTATAGTATACATTAAAATATATATTTGAGATATTTAAAGTGGAAATTCTGAACCGAATGTTTATATATCATCACACGACTTAAAAACTAATTTTAATTTAGAACAGACACAACATCCAGCTCCCAGGCCGTTATTTTATCACTGTGAAAAAGAAGGGGGGGAAAGGGGAGGGAGAGGAAAACCAACATCTCACAAAGTACAAATTCTTTCGGCCATGTCGGTAATCTAACTAGGGACCCTTAGCTCAATAGGCAGAAACGCTACCGACCAAGCTAAAGTGTCTATATATATATATATATANTATATATATATATATATATAATACACGAATAGTTACAGTAACGTGAATATATTCTTCACCACGACCAACCAATAATTTCCAAACTCATGGTGCTGATTGAAAGGACGCGAGGAAATGTCTGTGTTTTTTTAACAGTTTTTATATAAAAAAATATTTGGTCAAAATTAATTGAATATTGTTTCAATTCAAACAAAGAGTTAGTTTTATTCACATGGTGATTTCTAACAGTTGTTGAATATCTGTCAAGGGTGTCCTAAAATTTAATGATAACTTTTGCTCTTCATTTTAAAAGTTTAATCATCTAATGTCGCTATGCTCATGACAGATATTCAACAACTGTTTATGTTACCATGTGAAGAAAGTTAAATTTTATATCTGTACTGAAGCAATATTGTATTTATTTTGGCCAAAAAAGTTTTACTATAAAATAATGCAAAAACATGGTCCTTTTGGCCCCATCTTAATCCCACTGTCTATGTGTCTAATGATAATAGAAATTTGTTGTAGCTCCAATTGAGCTTCGTAGCCAGATTTCTGTTGGAGCCACATCTTAGAGTTTAGAGAAGGATAAAAGCTTTGTAGGGCCACGGTCTCAAATTATGGTCCAATATTTTAGCGTTGTGTCTACTTAACTGAGACTATACCATGCAACGGAGCTGATATAAGGTGGACACAAATCATGGGGTGGGCCCTTCCACGGTAACGACTGCGGTTGTGACGTCACGGAGAGTCGGCCATGACACATTGGGAGGGAACAGGTGTCGCTTTCTAGCGGCGGCATCCCACAACTACCGGCTCTTTTTGATCAATGCTTTAATTACCCCGGCGATAATCCGCCTTATCTTTTTTTGTTTCTTCGTTCCTTTTCTTTTTCTCTGACTGGACACTCTATCATTATTCTAAAACGAATGTTTATTTTTCTGTTTAATTTCTGTGTAGAGTTTATTTTTTGGCTTAATGAACTTAGGTTTTAAAACAAGTTCTTGAAACGTATGGAATTTCAGTCCAATTTTGTTATGAAGGGTATTTCATAAAATACAAACATCTTCTTTTTAAGGCTAACATCGATAGTATTTAACTATATTATTAGTTTTATTTTATAGATATTGATATAACTCTACCAACACATGAAAAATGACAGCTGTAGGTAAAATTACTTGACGTATGAATACGTTAAAGTAGACCCAGCCACTTTTCTGGCTGTCAGATAATGTTCTTTTGAAAATTGGACTGTATGCAAAACAAAACATATACCGTAGCAATAAAACATAATCATTATAAATCAGCCTTCGGACTCTCCTTTTATCAACATTTACCAACTGCGGTGGTCGAATGGTCTAAGACGTCACTCTCACAATTGACTGGACTGTCTATGATGGAGAAGATCAGGGTTTGAATTCTGGTTTGGTGTACTGAGGGTTGTTTACCAAAAATGGTTTTTCACTCTCACTTCCACGCGAATGTGAGTAATTAGTGCACAGACGTCTAGCCCAAACGGGTAGAAGTACGTGGTACTAAAAACAACAAAAGTAAAGGCGTAACTATTCAGTAATCCCGTGACTTCATTTATAAGATCAGATTGAAGTTATACTTTCATATTTGGTAGGAAGAACAGTATCTGGTAGTTATTTTAGTTACTAAATCAATTGTAATATATTTATGCATTAAGTCTTGTGTTCTGCAGCTGTAATTTTTTTGATAGATATTATCAATACCTATAAAATAGTACAAATAATATTGTTAAATGTTATCAATGTTTGCCGAAAAGAAATATGGTTGTAGTTTATAAACTGATCCTCCGATCAAAATCAGGCTCTAGGTAACACACTCACGAAAAGTAACTTATTTTCGGGCACTTTCCACCCGAAATCGAACTCTGATCCTCTGTTTTAGTAGCCAGCATTACAACCTAACCTTAGAGGACACAGGCTTAAACATCGACCAAATCATTTAATCACACACACACACCTCCCCCCATGAATCGTTTATGGCTCAACCAACGTTCTCGGTCAATCGCGCGTAATGAAACAAGAGGTCGAGGTGGAGAGGGGGATGCAGATTGACAAATTAACCACCCCTTGTCGATCAAACAGAGAGGGTAGTCCTCTCCATTTCTATTTCATGCTAAACAAATTTAAAAAAACAAAACACCTCGTACATATGGCGGCCGTCAATTGGACTAGATCTATCGATAGGGTAAGCCGGGGGGAGCAAGGGACGGTGTAATTGAAAGTGTGGATGAAACCGATCAACCTACTTTCAATAACTCGATGAATAATTGTTCGCTTTAGTTTATGTTTTCAAATAGCGGTGCGCGCGGGTTTTACTAGCCACTGTCATAAAATATTATCGTCTGTGTGTCGATTCGTTGACAACCAAATGGTTGACGATTAAATGGCGGGTACTTAAGAGCTCGTTTGTACTTGTGCACTGGTGAATCATAATTACGGCAACCATTTATTTTTAATAAATGCCTAATTTTATTGTTGTATTCATTATCTTTACTAACACTTGACAAAAGTACGAGATCATTTTTAAAACTCTCCCAATTTGAAAAAAAAAAGGAAATATATACAGTATAATGGTATCTTCCATTTCAATTGTTAGAAACTATTTAACACTATTTTTGTTTTGTTTTAAGAATATATCTTATAAACAAGACCAGGACATTGATGATCAAAAATTTACTTTAAATTTTCAAAAAAAATTACATAAAAATATAAACAAATACTTGTAATAAATGCATACGATTAAATTAAACACACACTTTACAAAAGGAAACTAAAAAGAAATGCACATACATTTAAAAGCCTTTAAAAACTAAAATCTTGCAGTCTGTTAGACATATTATTTGTTTACAAATAATATCTTATTCAGAAGTACTAGCTACCCCCTTCCAACGCAACCCTCTTCAGGCTAGTTGCAGTGTCTCACCAGAAATGTGTATTTTACAACCTTCCAAACAAACAAAGAGGATACAAAGTTCATTGTCTGCATTATCCTCGCATTCCGATAAACGTGTGTTAGAAAATGGATATTTGATTATTTATTCATTTATAAAATATCGATAGTATGTATTAAAAATATACTTATTCAACATAATTGCCTAAAATTTATTAAAAAATGTTAAAAATGACTTTAAAAATTACCCAAAATGGACGCAAGCCAAGAAAATATTACTCGAAAATCCAAAATGACCAGAAATTTACAAATAAAAAAACGTTTCCACAAACAAGAGATCATGAACATAATGTATGTACTCATAAGCATTGTCTGTGCTGTACAAAGAAAAAGATGGCGTCTCATCAAAATCTGGGCCCTGATTATAATGATTGAAATAATTGTTACCGTGATTTATTGGATGCGTCATATTTAGGGAATTTTGGATCACGTTTGTCTGAGTTATAGGCATGTGATACATTGATATTATTTATTTTGCAAGTATCCCTATTTATAAAACCTAATGTAACAACAGGCTTACCTAATCCTTTTGATGAGTTCACCTCATTGTTGTCTACCGCTCAATGGTCCCAGATGTTAAAGAATTTAGGTGCTCTTTTCGGCTCTTAGCTAGTTCGGGACATTCCTGGCATCCTATACAAATATGGGTGTTCCAATCTAGTCTTTTTTTTTTTTTAATAATGAAAGGGATTGACTCTTGTACAAATAGTTTCGTACTAGGAAAGTGGGGTGTTAAATTCCCACGGTGACGAGACTAGACCATTGTCGCTAAAAGAGGTACGTTAAGTATGTGGTGCCTTGGAAAGGAATATCAGGATACCACAGTAGAGGCATTTAACATGCATTTTCTGAACCGACTGATTATATCAGCACATGACCTATAAACTAATTTAAATCCAAACAAACACAACACCCATTCCTCCGGTCGTTAATTCATCACTGTGTTAGGGGAAATCCATATTTTCATCAATAATACAGTTTAGGACATTATGGTAATTGAAACCGGGTCCCTTATATCAATAGGCAAGCATATTATCGATTGAGCTGAGGTGTCGTAAAATTAATCAAAGCTAGGGCCTGTATCTTTAAGTCGTGAAATGTAGAATCTCCGCACATACAGTAAGCAATTAGGAGAAAAGTTTTGAACATCAACCCGCTCGGGAATGGCAGTGAGGTTCTATATAAATTATATTATTAATCTCGCCGTATATATGGTAGAAGCAAACTACTATCGCCGAAAGAGGGGAAGAAGGCTACTTCCCCCTCTACACCCCCTAACTCTTTCAAAACCTTCTAACTCAACTAAACCGCACAGTTGGCAGAACTGCGTGGCGACGGCGCGTTCTACACACGTTAAATCGTCATCTCATCACCAGGAGCGTCGGAGGCCACACCATAGGACGCTGGTTAGCCAAAGAATGGCTGCGCTCTGAAAAGCAACCGGAGATGGGGTTTTTTTCATCCCCTA
>CABFVZ010002134.1:44737-74330 GCA_902151445.1 Timema monikensis | reverse complement strand
CCCCCCCTTTAAGTTCCTGACAAATAAAATGTTTTTAAATTATTTTATATATCCTACTATTAGAATATTCTAGCTTGTTTTAGAAAGTATTGGCGAGAGTTAGGGGAAATCTCTCCAGTGTTTCAATTTTATGTTTATTACCAAATCTATTGTGTGATTTTGATATAAAATCAAATTTTCATAGAAAAAGCTTTTTTTGCAGCCAACATTGATAACATTTTACAATTTTATTAGTGATATTATTCAGACACCCTGGCTCATTTGGTAACATGCCTCTCTACAGTTCTAAGGGTCCCGGATTCGATTCCTGGTATGGACAAAAAAGTATCATTGATGAAATGTGGGTTTCCCTTTTAATTGTAATGAATTAACGTCTGGGTTTTGGATGTTGTGTCTATTCTAGCTTTAAGTAAGTTTATAAGTCATGTGCTGATATAATCAGTCAGTTCAGAAATAGCAGGTTAAATACCTCAAATAAATTAAAATTAATGTTATTTTATAGGTATGAATATTATCTATCTAAAGCGACAGCTTCACATCACGTGACTTAACGTGTGAGTACGTGAAGGTAGCTCTACTAATTTTTCTAGCTTTTATCTTTGATAGATAATATCAATACATATAAAACAACAACAATAGCATTATTAAAATGGTATCAATGTTGACCAAACAAAATCTAAACCTGATCTATGAAAACTGGACTGTAGGTAATAGGTCTGATATGTTCAGTGGTCATATACACATTATTCAAATTTGCCTTCTTCATCGATGATCCCCCACCTAAGCCATCCTCTTCCTGCCCCAACTTTGGCTTCCTTCCGGTCCACAGTACAGAGCTTCTCTTGATACGTCATCTTGATCTCTCCGGAGAATGTGGCTAAGCCATCGTCACTTGCAACCGTCTGATCTCCAGTCAGAGAGACCTCTATTAGGTTTTGTTCCACAGCTATTCATTTGAAATTTGTCCACTATAGGACCGATATGTTTCTCAGGAATATGTTGATGAAGGTCTGCAGCCTCTGGGTCATGCATCTAGTTGTTTTCCATCTATCGCATTCGTAAAGAAGGACTGACTTCACCTTGCTCTGAAAGATCCGTGGTCTGGTCCTTATCCTTAATCCAACTCGAGGCACACGTACCTGAGGGCATGGCTAAACTTGTGACCTGGTCGCCTCGACAAATACGATTCGTCCAGGACGCCAGAACGTCAAGCAATGCTATATGGGAGACCCCAAAAGTATCCCACTTCTGACACCAACGGTCGTTGTCGCTAGGCTGTAGTATCGTAATATAGTCACCCTCATGTATATCAAGGCATTGGGTGGTAATCTAGGAGATTAACTATAAACTATAAAATAATTAATAATAAAATAAAAGCTATAAAATATTTGTAAAAAGGGTAATGTTAGGTGGAGTCGGACTTTCTTTTATAATGAAATTAAAATCACTCAGGAAATATAGAACTAACACTGCGTATTCGACCAACCAGGGGTGAATAGATGGGAACTAACGATAAATAATATCGTAAGATAGCATATTAACATTAAAATAAGATTAGCACTGGGTTTTACTTCCCACTCAAGCTATGCACATATAGTTACAGATAAACAATACAATTGCTTAATTGACAACTCTATATTTAAAATAAAATATTTACAAAATAGAGATCTAAATGCTATTTTCAGCCAAGCTTAAACTATCTAGAGTGTCGCTTTAGTGTTTAACCAGGCCCAACACTTAATATTGCTTTTTTACATGCCGTCTTATCACGTGTCGAATATTAATCACGCTAATACCAGATTCAGTGTTCGAATGGTCTTAGACGTCAATTTCACAATATTTTGGACTGCTGATGATAGGGGAGTTTGGGATTCGAGTCCCGGTCAGTTGTACCTAAGGTGCTTTTTTTTTCATAAATCGTTTCCCACTTTTCTTCCAAGTAAACATGAAAATTTTTCAATACATTCAACCTTCCGCATACCTAACATAATTAGCGAAATGAGTACTTGTGCGTATAAATCAAACAGGTAGTAAGACACGGTGATAAAAAAACACGCAAGGCTACTGGAAAAACAAAAGGCTTAATATTATTCATAAAAAAAAACGGACACTAAACCATGTGATCCAAACGAACACAGGTTTTTTGTTTTCTTGTTTTATATAAAAATAATATTCAAGTGTTAGGGTGGGAGTGGAAATAAACTCGAGTTAAGGCCAATTTGTTTGAAGTTTATATATTATAGAGAAAGATTATATATATAGTACCTGGGTACTTCAAAACATGTCCGCACTTTATTTTTACCAAATTATTTTTTATGTAAGATACATCACACATGCATTACTTTTGAATATACTCGTAGTCTCGTAGCGGTATAAGCTCACTGACAAAAAGGAATGGACCTGTCGTAAGACAACACCTACTAAAAATAATATTTTTGGGACTGTATTATTTATTTATTTTTGTGTCACGCAGAAGGTGCAGTTTATTTATGTTATACAAAATACAACTGGGGGTAAATTTGAAATCTCTACAAGATTTTTTTTATTCCACCAGAATAAAATGTTTTGGTTGTGTGCGTAACCAATCATGCACCGCCTCTTTCACCTCATCATCATCATCATCATCATCATCATCATCTGCAAATTGACGAACTTTCAACGCATCCTTGAGAGGTCCAAACAGATTAAAATCAGATGGTTCCAATGGTCTGGACTGTAGGCTGGATGGTCAAGAGCTTCCCACTTCAGTTTTTGAAAGGTGTTAAGGGTATGGGTGGCCGTATGAGGGCGCGAATTGTCACATAACAAAATAAAACCCTCATACAGTCGTCCTTTCCGTTTTGTCCATATAGCTGGCCGTAATTAACGTTGCAGTATGTAAGAATACCATTCACTTGTTACAATAGTCTCAACGCCCCAAATAATGTTGAATCACAGAACAATGTTAATAAGCTTTCAAACAGAGCAGGTGATGATTTGTGCTTTCACTGAATGTTTTGACGTTGGTTCCCGGTTCGTAGTGATGAATACAAATTTCATCCCCTGTGATGATTTGATTCAAAAAGATCTCTCCCTTACGATGGCACCGCTCCAAATGGCGAGAGCAGATGTCCATACGATTGCGATTATACTCCTCTCAGTTGTTTAGGCACTCATCTTGCACAAACTTTGTGGACATCAAGAATGGCATGCACTAACACATAGGTGGAACCTTGACATACCCCAAGTTGTAGTGAAACTTGTTCTATTCTGACTCTTTTGTCCACAATAATAATGGCCCTGGCTTGTTGCTGCTTCTCATCACTGGTTGATGTTGATGGTCGCTCTGACTTATCTGCATCATTCACATTTGTCCGACCATTTTGAACATTTCTATCCACTCGTGCACACTTGGGTGAGGTAAAGCAGTGTCCCTGTGTAGAGCACAGAAACTGGTGTGAATCTCAGCTCCTTTAACATCTTCGGACCACAAAAATCGTAGGACGCTTCTCTGTTCTTTCTTGGTACAAATATAAATAGGTGCAGTCATGTTCCCGTCTCGGTAGCAACGAACACACTGACAGAAAGTTCAACTCCAGCAGTTTACCAAGCCACCAGACTCTGGGTTTGAAATACTTTCGTAGATTTTATATATATTTATAATATAATAATATATATAAATAAATAAATATTTTGCCAAAATAAATAGTATATAGCTTCCGTAGATGTTATTTTAATTTATTAAATATGGTATTCTCAACGGTTATTGAATATCTATCATGAGCAGGACCCAGACTTTGATGACCTAAAAATCATTTTAAAAAAACTGACTTTATATTTTTTTAACGAAAATTCTTATTGAATGCACACGATTAAATCAAACACTTACTTTACAAATGGAAGCTAGAAATTTATATATATATATATATATAGAGAGAGAGAGAGAGAGAGAGAGAAAGAGAGAGAGAGAGAGACTATAAATGCATTGAAAGCAAGTAACCACTAAACTCTTGTATTCTGCTAAATATAACATTGATTTACAGATATCTGCTTCAGAAGTAATAGCTATTCCTAACTCAACCCTCTCCAGCCTAGTTGCAGTGTCTTACTGCAGGAATGTGTATTTCACAACCAGACAAACAAAGATTATTATTATTATTATTATTATTATTATTATTATTATTATTATTATTATTAGCACCGCGTCTTACTACCCGTTCGGGTTATACGCACTTACGCTAATGTGTAATGGTAGGGTGATTGTGAGATGAAATGGAGGACCTACAGTTTAACGTGGAATCCGAACCACGGTGGAGGCCTGGCATTCCCCACATTCACAAGATGTCTTGTCAGAGGTGAAGGAAGGGTTTGGAAATCAGATAAATCTGTGCCGGGACCGAGGATCGAACCCCGGCCGCCAGCACAGAAGTCTGACACCTTACCCCTAAACCACCAGGTCACCTACAAACAAAGAAAATAGAAAGCTCATTGTGTACATTATTTTTTCATTTTGATGACTATGTTTAAAAAAATGTATGTTTGAGTAATTTTGCATTTATAAAATTTCAATAGTATTTAAAAATATATTTATCACCATGAATGCCTAAAAACTACTCATAAATGCCTAAGAATAGCTAAAAATGTCGCAAACTAAGAAAATATAATATAATTATCCAAAATGACAAAATAAGCAAAAAAAAAGACATATAAAAAAAGTTTCCATAGCCAGCAAGGAGTTCATGAACACAATTTATGTACACATCTCAAGAAAAAAAAAATGAGATGTCATTATAATCCTGGCTTTGATGAGAAACCGTTTAAAATTAAGAGAAAAATATCTTATCAAATTTTTGCGATGCCCATGACAAATATTCAAGAAATCTCGAGAGTACTATATTTAGAAACTAAATGTATCTACTAGAGATATATTTTATTTATTTTGTTCAAAATATATATATATTTTTTTCATAAAAACTTCTCTTCTATCCAAACCTTGAAATAACACTGTGTACTGTACATTGTTTACTTTGGTTGTCTACATAGCAAGTATACATTAGGAGTTCTCATTCCCGGAACTAGTGTGTGTTTTATCTCACGCGCACATTGCGCCTTGTTTTATATACCTCATGATTACACCACCTCCTCCTACCAACGCCCGTTCGCAAATCAACGCTTCTATGATTCTTTTCTGCCGTCCTCCTTTTTTTTTTATGTATATATACACACACCTAAGGACCTCGAGCCTCTTCGCGGAAGAAAAAAAGTTTACCCTTCACCCTCCTCTGAAACCCCCCCTCCCCAACTAACTTCTAAAACAAACAAAAGACGTGCAACCGCGCAAGCCGGCAGTTTTATGAACATATCTGTGGGTAAGTCGTATCAAGTTTAATCAGCGCAGTTAATGAAGGTTTTTGCCGGGGAGTTAAAGTAGGATGTACGGGCTACGTCAGAGGGACAATTCTTACAACCAACCAGCGAGCGATATTACTCGCCACCGTCCCTACAGTCCAATTCTCATAGAAAAGTTCTTGAATGACAGTAAAAAATATTACTAGTTCTACTTTCACCTATTCATACGTCGAGCCGTGTGAACTACAGCTGTCACTCCTGATAGATCATATCAATACATGTAAAATAACAACAATAAAAAATTAAAGGTTATCAATGTTGACCGCAAAATAAAAAGTTTTTTTTTTATAAAATGTCTGCCTATGAAAATTGGACTATACATTCCTCCGCAATGGAGATATTTCGTGTCATGAGGGAAATTCCAACGTACTTTGGTACAGTTCTGTTAAACACGGACACATCTTACAGACTTATTTGTTTTAAAATAGAGTTTCTCGAGATTTTAGTGGTGTCTCCTATAAACAGATAAGCTAACAAAATATGATATCGGTGGCTAGGAGGGGTGGACGTAACAAAAAACGAAACTAGTATAAATGCGTAGTACAAACATTTGTTCAAATGTGACTGAATACATATAAAATACATGAATGAATGTCAGTCAAAAATAAATGTCAAAGTAATAAATGGGTGTACCCTGCATGTATTTTAGTTAGACCCCCTAATAGTAGTCAGAGTTTTAACTATGTAAGATTAAGCCTCAATCATACTATCAAAATCAACCAATTGATAAATAAAACAATATGTTTTATACAAGAGTATATCGTGGCTTACATTCTGGGAAGGGATTATTATCGATCAAGGCTCTAACATATCACAAACTTCAAACTATGAGATGAGCAAAATAGGCTTTAGTATATCACCAAATTCCAAGCTGTGAGATTACCACAATAGGTTTTAGAATATCTTCAAACTCCAAGATATGAGATAACCACAATAGGTTCTAGTATATCACCAAAATCTAGGCTATGAGATGACCACAGCAGGCTCTAGTATATCACCAAACTCCAAGCTGTGAGATTACCACAATAGGTTCTAGAATATATTCAAACTCTAGGCGATGAGATCACCACAGCAGGCTCTATTATATCACCAAATGCCAAGCTATGAGATCACCACAGCAGGCTCAATTATATCATCAAACGCCAAGCTATGAGATCACCACAGCAGGCTCTATTATATCACCAAACGCCAAGCTATGAGATGACTACAGCAGGCTCTATTATATCACCAAACGCCAAGCTATGAGATCACCAAACGCCAAGCTATGAGATGACCACAGCAGGCTCTAGTATATCACCAAACTCCAAGCTGTGAGATTACCACAATAGGTTCTAGAATATCTTCAAACTCCAAGCCATGAAATAACCACAGCAGGCTCTATTATATCACCAAACCCCAAGCTATGAGATAACCACATACAGCACTTTGGAAAGTGACTCGATAAGTTGTATCATTTACACCAAATAGGTAGTAAGTACACTTATGTTACAAATGTAGAAGTTTCAAAACAGAAATATATATATAACTTTTCATTATTTCCTTTCAAGTTATTTTCCCACCCCCATTTAACAGAACTTACTTTTTTTTTATTTATGATACCGTGTTTCGCTGTCCATAACTCAATTGTTTTACCTCAAGTTAGACCTGCCCTCTTCCAATATCTCTTTTTCAATGTCAAGTCTGCAGACGCCCACCAGATGAACAACAGACGTTAAAACAATGGAAATACTTNCGGGTTCACTTTATTTAAACCAAAATGGTGGCGCCTATGATATAATCACACCAAAGATGTGTGTAGCAAAGGTTAGCTGCCGGATCAGCCGTTAATTATATAGTACAGGGCGGTTAGCGAAAAAAAAAAAAAAGCCTGAACCTATACAAAATCCATAGCAAAATTGAACCTATTGGAATGTATTCAGTATGTGTCCCTGTACATTCTCTGTAAATTCCCAAGTTTTCCCATTCTGGGAAAATCCTCCATCTTGCAACCCCCCTAACACCCCCCCTCTCGATTGTAAAGTAATTAAATATCTCAATAACTGTTAGGACTACAAAAGGCTACTTTATGTCAATGTATCCCTATTGAATTCCTCTATAATATAAACATATATTATGGTGATTTAGGTCTACGAGTAGTCTAAATAATAGTATATATGGTAAAAAAAGAGACTTGTAGCTACAATTTTATAAATTTTTTTATTTTGCGGCATTATTTTTGCTCTTATGAAACTTTTACCTGTAATAAAAGTTGTATATCGTACAATTCCGTATTGAAATCATGTATGTTAACTGTCTATATGTTAAAAACAACGCTTACACAGAGCCCGAACATCAGCCATGTTCCCACCGGGTGGACACGACTTGCGACGCCCTCTACATAACAGCAGCCCGTCAGTTCATAATGCACTTTATTTAGATGCTGTTATGTGATGTAGCTGAACATATATTTTAATTTATTGCTCCAATACACTCCACACTTACTACAACAATCTTCTAACTGAAATAAAATAAGAGCCATCTGCGCTTCATATTCAGAATAAAACCTGCTGTTACCTAGCAAGCTTCTCAGTGAATAGCTATAAAATAAAATGTACGTTTTTAAAAATAAACTAATCACAATTATTTTCATCAATACAATATTAATTGCAACTATAATACAAAATAATACTTTGTCATTTAATATAAATAATAATTTATGTTCCTTCAAATCAGGGAAATGTTGTCTTGATGATCCTTTCTTGATCCAACTTTTGTAAAAAATATGTTAGTTTTTCTTATTTCAAAACTAAATGTGACTTTGCTGGTTTTGTTTATGTAAAAATTTATTGTTTCTTCTCCTAGAGGCCTAGTATTGAGTTTTTTTTACTGTTATCTTCAATATCAACACCATTTAATCAACTTAAGATAAACTAAAAATTAAGGAATGTTTTATTATAAATGTTAACAATCTCTCCATGTTTTAATCAAAAGGGTTTGTCTGGCCCCAAATTCTCCGCGTTAATTTCGCTTTATTCTTTGGGTTGTAAACGTTTGATGCAATCATAACCAGAACAATAGCTGCATATGTCGGAACATTTCAGGCTATTTATTAAACATTCACAACTTCGGCTATCACGTCCTTTTGGACAGTTGCAAGACAGTAGGCACAAAAAATGTTGTGGTGCTGGTTCTTGTAAGGTTGGAATAGGTTTAAATTGGCCATTATTTGTTTTCCACCCCCAATCCAGTAGATCCAGTTACATATGTTTTCATATTTGTGCTTGTAGGTAAACACGCTATGTGTGTTGTCTTGCCGCGTCTGAAGTTGGAGGAAGTGAGTCTAGTCTGAACTCTTGTGTATATTCGTTGTTTGCCAATATTCTTCACGTATATTTTATAACGCAACTCATTGAACGTATCTGTGCGTTTCCCGCCATTAAACACACACATACAGCTTTAGTAATATCTTGAGATGACAAAGAACTGTGAATAAATATGAACACTTCTATCTGTATATTTTTATCAAGTTTCATTTCATCAAAGGCTTGTAGTTTACCCATGGCATGTATATTGGATGTGCTGTCACAGCCCGTGAATACATGTATGAATAGTACATAGTTTTTAATCTCGCCCAAAGCATCAATAACTTACTACTGAATATTTTTTGGGGACGATTGTTTTTACTTGGTATAACATGAACATATTTGATCCAGATAATCCAATAAAATAACTAGTAGGTCAGTATATTCTCCTACAATCACTAGTAGGTCAGTATATTCTCCTACAATCACTAGTAGGTCAGTATATTCTCCTACAATCACTGATGTACTTCCTTGCCATGTCTCTTTGATTCCATTTAAAAACAGTGTGCCAGCATCTCTTTCCGCTTGGAGAACCTTAACTCCCCTAAACTTCAAATGTTTGGATAGAAAAAATATTAATCTGCATTTGTTGCTTGGATTGAAAACACTTCCTGAGATAAAGCTGTGTAATGGTGTGTGTGAGATTAGATCTGACGAAGAGCTTGAAGCAAATCTCCCATTTGAACTTGAAGCGTGGCCGCAAGCCCTCTGCAAAGATGGCTTTATGAGAGAAATATTTAGGAAGGCAACACTGATTCCTATGCTAGAGAGCTACTGCCGACCAGCAAGTTGTTTGCCGGATAACGTCCGCACTTACTTATAGTATAGGATGGAGAGGACTTGTTGCATAAATGTATGTGGCGCGACATGAACAATATAAGGAAATATTGAAATTGTTCTGGTTAAGGTTGCACCAAATGTTTGCAACCCAGAGAATAAACGAGGACAATCTGGGGCCAGATATTCACTTTTGATTAAAACATGGAGAGATTTTAACAGGAAGAATGAATCATTCCTTAATATTTTAGTTTATCTTAAGTTGATTAAATGGTGTTAATATCGAAGATAACAGTAAAAAAAACTCAATAATAGGCCTATAGGAGAAGAAACAACAAATTTTTACATAAAAAAACCAGCAAAGTCACATTTAATTTTGAAATGAGTAAAAACTAACTTAAATGTTTTACAGAAGTTGGACCAAGAAAGGAGCATCAAGACATTTCCCAGATTTGAACGAGCAGAAATTATTATTTATATTAAATGACAAAGTACTATTTTGTATTATAATTGCAATTAATATTGTATTAATGAAAATAATTGTGATTGGTTTATTTTAAAAAAACGTACATTTTATTTTATAGATATTCACTGAGAAGCTTGCTAGGTAACAGCAGGTTTTATTCTGAATATGAAGCGCAGATGGCTCTTATTTTATTTCAGTTAGAAGATTGTTGTAGTAAGTGTGGAGTGTATTGGAGCAATAAATTAAAATATATGTTCAGCTACATCACATAACAGCATCTAAATAAAGTGCATTATGAACTGACGGGCTGCTGTTATGTAGAGGGCGTCGCAAGTCGTGTCCACCCGGTGGGAACATGGCTGATGTTCGGGCTCTGTGTAAGCGTTGTTTTTAACATATAGACAGTTAACATACATGATTTCAATACGGAATTGTACGATATACAACTTTTATTACAGGTAAAAGTTTCATAAGAGCAAAAATAATGCCGCAAAATAAAAAAATTTATAAAATTGTAGCTACAAGTCTCTTTTTTTACCATATATACTATTATTTAGACTACTCGTAGACCTAAATCACCATAATATATGTTTATATTATAGAGGAATTCAATAGGGATACATTGACATAAAGTAGCCTTTTGTAGTCCTAACAGTTATTGAGATATTTAATTACTTTACAATCGAGAGGGGGGGTGTTAGGGGGGTTGCAAGATGGAGGATTTTCCCAGAATGGGAAAACTTGGGAATTTACAGAGAATGTACAGGGACACATACTGAATACATTCCAATAGGTTCAATTTTGCTATGGATTTTGTATAGGTTCAGGCTTTTTTTAGGGGGGTTGCAAGATGGAGGATTTTCCCAAACTGGGAAAACTTGGGAATTTACAGAGAATGTACAGGGACATATACTTAATACATTCCAATAGGTTCAATTTTGTTGTGCATTTTTTCCTGGTCAAACTCTTTTTTAGAAAATCCCATTTGGGGTGTATATATATAGTATCAAGAAGGTATGATTTAGAACCAATAATGTAGCCTCATTTACAGAGAGGGAGAGTAAAAAAGGTTTGGAATAAAAGTTTGGATATACCTGACCAGGATTCAAACCAGAATAGATGATTCGGGGATTTAGTCTCTATGTCTACCTTTATATATACATACTGTAGACACATAATATAAAAATTATTAAAAACTATAATATGTATAATATTTTATTAGACCTATCCTCTTTTCTCAATCTTTTAATCTAATGTGTACAAAGTTAATAAAAAGATAACTATGTAGGGCCTACTGAAGGTGTTTTTTTTTACGCGTTTCCCCATTTTATCCTCACAAAAATGCGGGTAGGCTTAATATTCATCTATATTCTATCTTCCTCGTCACTAGCCCGTCATAGCAATTCAAATTGCGTTTAGTTCATACGGATAGTAAAATGCCGTGAGAAAAGAAAGTTAACCCAACCGGGGTTTGAACCCCAACCTCACCATTACCGGAAAACTAAATCGAACGCCTCACTCCGCGTGTTCAAGAAGTGAATGACTAGAAGCCTTACACGTGTATCTTTATTTTGGTAGGAAGTCCGTTCTGGAAGGACTTTTAGCCTAACAAAACATTATTATTCAGTAGGTTTCTGGTTCGAAATTAGGCCTTCCATAATGGAGTTCCTACCAAAATCAGGATATAGTTATATGAAACTTTTTTTTCAAGTGGAATTTAAAAAAAAACATATTTATTAAAACGACACAACAGCTGGTAATTATATAATAGATCCTTAAAGATAATCGAACAAGGTTTTGATAAAAAAAAATATATAAGTGTAGTTTGAAAGTACATCAAAACATGTTTGCATTATAAATAAATAAAATACACATTTCTAAAATGGATTAATGAGAAAATTTGAACGTGACTTATTTCCTTTTATTTAAAAAAACAAACACCATACAACTAAAGTAATTTTTCATTTCAGTCGCTTACAGCCACAAATCAATTGTTGGCAGGTTCGTCATGGTTCGATTAAAAGCTATGAAGCGATTGGCTAAATAAAAGATGATAATAATAATAATAATAAATAACGTATTTATTCACTGAGAAGCTTGCTAGGTAACAGCAGGTTTTATTCTGAATATGAAGCGCAGATGGCTCTTATTTTATTTCAGTTAGAAGATTGTTGTAGTAAGTGTGGAGTGTATTGGAGCAATAAATTAAAATATATGTTCAGCTACATCACATAACAGCATCTAAATAAAGTGCATTATGAACTGACGGGCTGCTGTTATGTAGAGGGCGTCGCAAGTCGTGTCCACCCGGTGGGAACATGGCTGATGTTCGGGCTCTGTGTAAGCGTTGTTTTTAACATATAGACAGTTAACATACATGATTTCAATACGGAATTGTACGATATACAACTTTTATTACAGGTAAAAGTTTCATAAGAGCAAAAATAATGCCGCAAAATAAAAAAATTTATAAAATTGTAGCTACAAGTCTCTTTTTTTACCATATATACTATTATTTAGACTACTCGTAGACCTAAATCACCATAATATATGTTTATATTATAGAGGAATTCAATAGGGATACATTGACATAAAGTAGCCTTTTGTAGTCCTAACAGTTATTGAGATATTTAATTACTTTACAATCGAGAGGGGGGGTGTTAGGGGGGTTGCAAGATGGAGGATTTTCCCAGAATGGGAAAACTTGGGAATTTACAGAGAATGTACAGGGACACATACTGAATACATTCCAATAGGTTCAATTTTGCTATGGATTTTGTATAGGTTCAGGCTTTTTTTCGCTAACCGCCCTGTACTATATAATTAACGGCTGATCCGGCAGCTAACCTTTGCTACACACATCTTTGGTGTGATTATATCATAGGCGCCACCATTTTGGTTTAAATAAAGTGAACCCGAGGCATTTTATTTACACTACTTTCTGAATGTCATCCTTGAAGAATATGTTTATTCCCTAAAGAAAATATGTTGTGAACGTTCTCTCTTATTTTTTCTTTATTTAAGTAAAAACTCTCTCCTCCACATACCCTATCTCTCCCAGAGCTACCAACATACATGCATGACATGTCCCAGCGTTTAGCGTTCCATCCCTCGATAACTAACCCCTCTTCATCCCTCTTGCCTTTAGTGAGGAGTCCCCGCCAGAATGCTGTTTCTCTAACTACGATTTACGGTCCAGTTCAACGAATGGATCTCCCCCTCTATCCTTTATTTTTATTATTTTTCTCTCTTCTTTTTCTTCATGTGAGTGCGTAATATAAAAGTTGGCGGGCCGCGAAGTGACGTGATACGGTGGACCAGAAGGTTCGGTCATATCATATCATACGGACTAGCTCTCAGTTTGTCTTTCCGCTCATAGGAAGCGCTCCGGTCGTTTTAAGGAGGATACAGAAGATTTCCTATAGCAAGTACGCTCTTGCCGACGAAAAACAAAATCTTAAATCTAAACACATGTGATGATGCTATTGCACTTAATATTATTATTACTAAAAACAATACCCTTTTTGAGTTGATGAAGTTGAGACATAAGCGTTCTCTTGCTCGCCACCAAAGATTTTTACAATATATAAGATATTACATTTGAAGAGTAAGTACAAGGGGAAAAGGGGGAAGGTCACATTACACACATCTTCTAGGACAACCAACTTTTATATCCTAAACCCTTTAAGGACTCCAGTAAATACCTTAAAAATATATTATAGATACCTCTCTTAGTTATAATATAAAGTGTATTAGAAAGGTCTCATGATTTTCTAACAGATGGAAGCACTAACACAATTTGAGCTAAAAGTGGACTCTTCCTCCTTTTTTCCCTGTTTTTTTTTATTTTTTGAAAAGAATATGATAATTACATTTAAATTTAGACATTTTAATAAAACATTCGAGAATAATGACGATTTGAATTAGTTAATTTGTTCCCAAATTTACAATGTCAAGACAGGAAAAGGAGTATATATTTATGAGTCCATGAACTCGGTAGGTTACAAGATTATACATCTATATACAAGGCCACCTCAAGGGTTTCATGCACCTTAAGCGAGATTTACCCCAGTAGTATTTTGTATAACATAAATAAACTGCACCCTCTGCGTGAAACAAAAAAATAAATAATACAGTACCAAAAATATTATTTTTAGTAGGTGTTGTCTTACAACAGGTCCATTCCTTTGGTCAGTGAGCTTATACCGCCAATACTCCACGTCCTCTGCCTCCTCCTTAAGCTCCCAGAATCATGTTTTTAATCAATTTTATTTAAAAATTAATATGCCTCTTCTTAATTTTAGATAAAATAATTGGATATTATTTCTTTGTCTAGAAATAAATATTAACTTATTTAGTTTAAACAATTGCTTTTAAACACTAAAAAAATTATTTTTTGTTGGAATGTGCCTCAACGACCTTTGCACCCTAAGCCCCGGGATAGTAAAATTACGGATTCTGACCTAGTGGTACGGGCAGTGAAACTTGTTTGTAAATAAAGATGAAAACTATCATGAAATAACAACGATTCAACGAAATGGACGACGATCATTCTTTTTATCGTCGTGTCTTACGACCTGTTCAGGCTATACGCATTTATAATTACTCTAATGAGGTAGAGATGAGGAAGGAAGCATTTGAGGTAATCTACCCACATTTACGCGGAGGGAAAGTGGGAAAGCCATTAGGGGAAAAAAACACCCTTTGTACACTCAACAGGGATTCAAACACCGGTCATCCAGTATATTGCGAGAGTGACGCCTTTAAACTATTCTACCACCGAAGCAGAGGTCTTGTTAATATTCCAGGAACATTTTACAGTTCCGGGGAAGATACTGAAGACATTTTTCTTAGATTTTTTATCACTTCACCTCCATGAAAATACGGGCACTTTACCTTTAAAATTGTTTACCTTAGTGGTCTTAAGGTAAAGTGCTCATCTGAGGGCCCAATGTTCGTGGGTTCAAACCCAATCGAAGTTGAATTTTTATTGAGCGATAAAAATCCGTAACACAACTTTCATCGTAGGGAAAGTAAAGCTATTGGTCCCATGTCGGTTGTGGAATGTAAATCAATCTTGTAAAGTATGTGTAAATACCTTTCCTGCCAAAAATGGTAAGCCCTTTCGCCCTCACTCATAGAAATTCTCGTGTGCTGATATCATTATTATGTTCAGAAAGTGCACGTTAAATACTTCAAATGAATAAAAATACCTTAAAATTTTACCTTCTTCTCCCTTTTCCACCTTAGTGTAAATATATAGCTCGGGATTGTAGTAAGGATGCGGTGCAAATTAACACAAAAAAAAAAAATTAATAAACATCATACTTGGGGTTTTCAAATTTTCCAAACACGCTCCCTGGCTAATAAAGTTACAGGTTTGTATCCACCTGAAACCAACCTCCGGGGTAAACGAAGCCACCACTACCAACAGCACCACCTCAAATTTACGACCATCTCGGGCTTAAAAGTATGCAATAAATCCCTTCAGCCTGGATTTTTTTAACATCCCCTCCCCCCTTTCCCACCCTTACCGTCCCTGAATGAGGCTGCAAGGGTGGTGGGGGAAAGGGTGCATGCCTTGTGCCGGAAAGATTGGCATGATTCGATATAGTTTTCCTGCTAGTGATAAATAGTAATTACTACCTTGTTGTGGTTCCTCTTCTTCCCCCCCTCCCCCCCAGTGCGTCTTCTTCATATCCACCCCTCACCCTCCATCCCCACCGTCACTGGTTCATTATGATGAGCGCCATATTTCATTGACGCCCTCCCCCGAATAAATATGGCGGACCCGTCAAGAAACACTGACTGTGCTTCGGTATTATATATCCCCGCCTCGACATAAGATGGGGAGGGGATCTTACGCGAGGAACAACCATCATGACTATGTACACCCGCCTTAACATAAGACGGGGGAAGGGAAGATCTTAGGTTTCGGCCAGACTGACAAGTGTGCGAGCGAGCGACTGAGCGAGACTGCGTGGACAAACCGGACGAGTGAGTGAGCGCGTGATTAGTAGAGAGCTCTCCATATTTGTTGACGAGGAGGCAAAGGTTCGAATCTTGACTCAGTGAACTGAGGGTGGTTTTTGACTAGTGATTAATTGTTGTGATTTTTCCATCCTTTCTCCGAGCTAATGGCGATTCTTATTTGTAAAAGCCTATTTTGATTATAATATTGAAATATTTTGACATCAGTTCTACGCACACACACAAACACACACACACACACACACACACACACACACACACACACACATATATATATATATATATATAAGCCTATATAGCTTATTGTCCTACCATTTAAATTATGCCGTTAGTAGCAAGTGTGCTTAACCTATCGGCTATCAATAATAATAAAAAATCAACTAGCATGTCAAATTGAGGTTTCCTAGCCTAACATACAATAATATTGCCTAGCGCCTGTAAACCAGACTGTTCTGGCTCGTGCAATCCAGTCTGGCCACCTCTCATTACAACCAATGTGTTCTATTTTATTTTTTAGTCGCTCGCTTGCCCAGTCTGGCCGTATCCTTACTCGAGGAAAAACCATCATGAAGATGTATACCCACCTCTACATAGGATGGGGAAGGGGGGCGGGGAAGATCTTACTCTAGGAACAACCATTATGACTAGATATACTCGCCTCGACATAACACAGGGGATCTTACTCGAGGAACAACCACTATGACTAGACATACTCGCCTCGAAGTAACACAGGAGAGGGCTGATTTTAAAGGAAGAACCATCGTGGTTATATAATCTCGCCTCGACATAAGGCGAGTGATAACGCCGATAACCATCTAGTGTTACATCTTTATTTACATGCATTTATTATAACCATCGGTGCTTAAACTATGGCGTCAGGGGTTTTTGTACTCTTTTGTGGGTTGAAAATATGTGTATGCTTTTTGAATGGTGAATTTATGATGATTTTATATTCGTTTGAGGTATATTAATTATTGGCTGGACGTTATGCTATTTTCAAAGTTATTTTGATTGTGATTTTATATTTGGCTAATGGTGGTTTAGTGTGTGTTTCTTGTACCTTGTACTCAAAACAAGACATTGTTAGGATAATAGAGTCCCGTGGATTAAGGTGGGTAGCACATGCAACGCTAATAGGATAATCTATAACCGTGTTTATGGTTTTGACTGGCAAACCCAATGGTAAGAAACCATTGGTAAGATCTAGACATAGATGGGAGGATAACATTATAATGAACCTGAAAGAGATGGGGTGGACTGAATAGAACTAAATCAAGATAGAAATAAGTTGTAATGAGTTTGAATGAATAGAACTAGCTCGAGATAGGAATAGGTTGTAATGAGTTTGAATGAATAGAACTAGCTCGAGATAGGAATAGGTTGTAATGAGGTGGACTGAATAGAACTAGCTCGAGATAGGAATAGGGTGTAATGAGGTGGACTGGATAGAACTAGTTCAAGATAGGGATAGGGTGTAATGAGGTGGACTGTATATAACTAGTTCAAGATAGGGATAGGGTGTAATGAGGTGGACTGGATAGAACTATCTAGAGATAGAAATAGGGTATGATGAGGTGGACTGGATAGAACTAGTTCAAGATAGGGATAGGGTGTAATGAGGTGGACTGTATAGAACTAGTTCAAGATAGGAATAGGTTGTAATGAGGTGGACTGGATAGAACTAGTTCAAGATAGGGATAGGGTGTAATGAGGTGGACTGTATAGAACTAGTTCAAGATAGGGATATGATGTAATGAGGTGTAGTGGGTAGAACTAGCTCAAGGTAAGGATAGGTAGACACACCGAAATTTCGCGAGACATGTTTTTACAAACTTTTACTTGACACATTTAAATTACTATCAAAACATATTTATAGACCGACGTAGCATTTTCGGAGTAATATTACACCCGCGAAATAAAAGAAATAAAATATTTTCATGAAATTGACCATTTTTCTGTTTAAATGGGAATTATGGTCAATGTTGTTGATTTAAACGCGAATAACACTACCAACGGCGTTGTTGTTGACCAATCAATAATCAATAATACCAACCTGCGCCAATACAAAAACTATTCACAAAGAACATTTATTTCTCTAAACCAAAGACTATTGCAATTACCTGTTGGTAAAAGAAGCGTTAAAACTGGCTAATTTGACAGACATATTGTGTCCAAAGACAGGTATTTAAAGAAGAAGAAGAAGAGATTGACACCATATTTAAGCTTGGTTGAGATCTTTTTATCTTAATGTCTTTGGTTTGCCACTTACGTCACTCTCAAGCTCTGGTGTGTTGATTAAGGCTTGTTTTAATATGGAAAATTATTGAATAAAATAATATATTGTAAGTTAAAAAAATGCCAAAGGTGGATATCTCGGACATATTGTGTGGACTCAACGAAGACCAAGAATAGCTCGCCATCAACAACATAAAAGCAATGTGGATACCAATGTCTAATGACGACACCGAACGTGCTTTTTCTGCTTATTCCAACATCATGTCAGATAAGCACAAGGGCCTTAAAATTGAGAATATGGAAATAATGCTTTCTTTGTACTTTGGCGATTAACTTGTGTGATGATTAAAATTCAATCTTTTTTTATCTTTTAAAAATAGTCTAGTATAAGCCATCTTGTAATCTACCATGCATGCATATATAGGGTTTATATTGTGTTTAATACTTATAATTTAATAAGAGTAATAACTAGTTTGTATCAAGTAGGCCTTAATTTTGAAAATTGTATTTAAATAAATAAATAATTATATAAGGCAGTTTTTTAAATCGATACTAATCAAATACTTGTGTTTAGAGTAGGTCAGGAATAGTTAAAAACATTAAGCCTTTTAGCTGTAGCTTTTATATTCATAGCAATATATATTAAAGTTAATTTGTTATAATTTTCAAACCATCTCCCCCTACTAAGAAAATAATATTTTTTTTTCAACCTTTTGAAACCAAATACAAGTTTAGTTAATGAATACAATAACTTTATTGACCACAATCAGGATCTAACCTTTTAGTAAGTTATTTAAAAACATTTTTTTTTTACCGAAGTACAAATTTTTACTTAACGAAATTTTTTAGTTTTATTTACCATAAGTCAGGCTTTCTATTTACCATAAATCAGGATCTAACCTTTTATTTACCGACTTTTTATACCGAAATACAACTTTTTATTTAATGAAATCTCGTCATTTTATTTACCACAAATCAGGGTCTCTAGGGATAAGGTGAAATAAAATGGACTGGTTATAACTAGCTCAAGAGAGGGCTATAGTTCTAATGAGGTAGACTGGATAGAACTAGCTCAAAAGAGGGTTAGAGTGTAATAGGGTGAACTGGTTATAACTAGCTCAAGAGAGGTATAGGGTTGTAATGAGGTGGACTGAATAGAATTAGCTCAAGAGGGGATTAGGGTTGTAATGAGGTGAACTGGATAGAACTAGCTCAAGAGAGGGATGGGGTGTGATGAGGTGGACTGGATAGAACTAGATCAAGAGAGGATTAGAGTTGTAATGAGGTGGACTGGATATAACTAGCTCAAGAGAGGGTTAGGGATGTAATGAGGTGGACTGAATAGAACTAGCCCAAGAGAGGTATAGGGTTGTAATGAGGTGGACTGAATAGAACTAGCTCAAGAGAGGATTAGGGTTGTAATGAGGTGGACTGGATAGAACTAGCTCAAGAGAGGGATGGGGTGTGATGAGGTGGACTGGATAGAACTAGCTCAATTGAGTTTTAGGGTTGTAATGAGGTGTACTGAATAGAACTAGCTCAAGAGATGGATAGGGTTGTAATTAGGTAGACTGAATAGAACTAGCCCAAGAGAGGTATAGGGTGTAATGAGGTGGACTAAATATAACTCGCTCAAGAGAGGGTTAGGGTTGTAATAAGATGGACTGGATAGAACTAGCTCAAGAAAGCTCTAGGGTTGTAATGAGGTGGACTGAATAGAACTCGCTCAAGAGAGGGTTAGGGTTGTAATGAGGTGGACTGAATAGAACTAGCTCAAGAGAGGGATGGGTTGTAATGAGGTGGACTGAATAGAACTCGCTCAAGAGAGGGTTAGGGTTGTAATGAGGTGGACTGAATAGAACTCGCTCAAGAGAGGGATAGGGTTGTAATGAGGTGGACTGAATAGAACTCGCTCAAGAGAGGGATGGGTTGTAATGAGGTGGACTGAATAGAACTCGCTCAAGAGAGTGTTAGGGTTGTAATGAGGTGGACTGAATAGAACTCGCTCAAGAGAGGGTTAGGGTTGTAATGAGGTGGACTGAATAGAACTAGCTCAAGAGAGTGTTAGGGATGTAATGAGGTGGACTGAATAAAACTAGCTCAAGAGAGGTATAGGGTGTAATGAGGTGGACTGAATAGAACTCGCTCAAGAGAGGGATAGGGTTGTAATGAGGTGGACTGAATAGAACTACGTATATTTATCCCTTCATGCCACTAAGATCACTTTTAAACAAACCCTATGCCAACTTTCTATATATTTGTTGCACCAAGCCACCCAAATAAGAATTGTGTTGTTATAATTTTTAACCAAAGATAAATTATTTATTCACCGATATACAATCATACACAAATCACGGTTTCCATGGTGATATAAACAGAGGAGGAAAGCAGAATAATTGATAATTTGCCAAGAAAATCCTCTTTTCATTGGAAGCTAGTGTTTTTGCCGATGTCCTGGACTCCTAACCTTTGAAACGTGTGGTCGTTTGTCGGCATCGTTTCAGCAGTTGTCTGGAATGTGACAAAATTGTGGATTACGGTAGAGACAGAGCCACCGAGCACAATAGAGCCGTTACTTACACTGCTGCACGTCACTTTGAATCTATTTCGTCTCGCTGGATATTTAGTCATATTTTAATTTATCTAACAATACCCTTTACCCTTTATAACCTTTATTAGCGCACACTAATTACCACTTTTTATTATGTTTTTGTTTGATTGAATCCTTGTTCAGTTTTTAGATTTACAATAGTATACTTTTCTTAATTTAATATTTAAAAAAATTGTGTAAGGTAGCGTTTTAAGATGTAGCTATGTATAGTAAGACCTTGATGAGAAGGACCTTATTTGAAACTTAAAGAATTACTGAAACTACGTTTATAAAGTTATGTGATATGCATCGGTCACTTTTGATAGTTCTATCAATAACGTTAAAATAACAATGATATTGTAGTAAAATGTCATCAAAACTGATCGCATTATTTGTATTTTCTAAAGTTCCTTCATATCGAAATCCTACTTTATAAACTCTTTCTAAAGGTTCGCGTCACGCTACTGGTTGCTGTTGGGTACATATTTTGTTCATTAGTCTAGCTGCTCCGACACAGATACTCTACACCAGTGTTTCTCAATAGGGCCCTAGTTCTCTCCAAGGCCCCCTCAGGGGCTATCCGAATCCCCTATAGGGGATACCTGAGACCCCTTCATGGGCTACCCGAGACACTTTCAGGAGCTTACCAAGCCTTTATTATCTTTGTGAAGATGTATTTTCTTAATACACTTTAACAAAAACAAAATATATCAACATATTAAATATAGAAACAAAAAAGACTATCCATCTTTCTTATATTACACGAGATATTAAACAGATTTACAAAAATTGTAAACATTGCCACGCTTATTAATAACTATAAAAACGTTGTGTTTAACAAGGAGCTTATTTATTTATCAAGATATTTATCATATCCTATTTATATTGATATCAATGATAGCTCTTAGTAGCTGCTGATACTCACACGTTCATCACAGACTCTGCCTTAATCTATGAGTGAAGACTTACCCGGAGGACGGAACAATACCTGGATAGCTAATTGATAGAGCATAAGCCAAAAGTTTCGGGTTCTATTCCCGTTTTAAGGTGTCATTTTTCAATTAATTCGATTATAAACGAGGTACGGCTCATTTCCGTAATTATAATCATTCAGCCTCCAACTTCGCCTTTCACATATCCTTAATTGTATAGCGTTGCTTTCTTCCATTAAAATTACAATAATTAATAAATACTTATTTTACATTTAACCCTAACAGGTACTAAAACTTTTTGAAAAAAAAAAAGTGTATACAAATTAAATTCATTTGAAATTATGATGTTTCACAATAATTTTTGGGAGCCTCGGAAACCATAAAAAGTTTGAAAACCTTTCCTCTGATACATATTTTTGCTCCCGACCATACAAAGCCGGGTAAAAGAGAGAGAGAGAGAGGCGAGAATTTTGTGGTGAAGTCGTTAAGAAAATTATCGTTAAGAACTATGTTCAGGATGTGATGCGGAGAAGAAGAAGCGCAAATAAAGAGAAAGAATGACGAATGTTGAAGTAATCCGTTTTTTTTTCTTCCGTTTCTTTTATATTTCTTTAGCCCCCTCCACCCCACCTTTCTCTTTATTCTTTATGTGTGAAATATGTGATGAAATCTTGTGAGCAATGAATCCCAAACTTTGTATGTGAAAACTAGTGGAAATACAATCATTTTTTTTTCAAAAAGTTATTTTGTGCTTGCCTGTTTTTTTTTTCATACTAATAATTTATGCAAGGCCTCTTCTATTAATATTTTGTACATTTTCTGCTCTTATTCATTTTCTTGGAAATATAAAATAGTGTTTGTAGTCACTGTATCAATCTTCCAGAGCCTTGTTCTGATGCTTATATCAATCTTCTCGATTCTTGTTGATGATGCTTATGCGAAGCTTCTCGTTGTTGTATCTATATTCTAGAGCCTTGTATGCTAAGTCTGTCTTGGTTGTATCTATGTTATCGAGCCTTGTATGCTAAGCTTGTCATTGTTGTATCTATGTTTTCGAATCTTGTTTGGGATGTTTGTCATGATCGTATCAATCTTCAGTCTTCTATACTAAGTTTGTCATGGTTTCTTCTATGTTCTTGAGCCTTGTATTCTAAGTTTGTCATGGTTGTATCTATGTTCTCGAGCCTTGTATTCTAAGCTTGTCATGGTTGTATCTATGTTCTCGAGTCTTTTATACGAAGTTTGTCATGGTTATATCTATGTTCTCGAGCCTTGTAAACGAAGTTTGTCGTGGTTGACGTTCTCAGACCCATATTCCGACCCGTACTCGGAAGATCCACGTGATATTCTTGGTAAAATATCTTGTATTTCCAAGCTGTCACACCTGTCAATGTCTATTTGTTGAAGATCTGAAACACAAAATGTATTTGTTGTATTGAAGGCCAGAGAGAAAAATGAGAAATTTTCCAATGCTGGGTTAAAAAATAAAGCTTGAAATCACTTCACACCCTTAGAATTTTAGATATGTCTACAGGACTCATCATATCACAGTCGAACTTGGCTGTAACGAGAACGGAAATAGCAAGATTGCAACTGGAACTACCAAAATAACATAATAATTCTAATTTACCCGTATTAGCTTACAACTTATCACTTTATAACAAGTGTATAACACGAATAAACCGTATACATTTTATTAGCTTGGACTCTAACAATTTTGACTAAAACTCTTATATAGGTACAGTTTACCATTAAAAACAAAATGGCCCATCTGATTTTCCCATGAAAATGACTTTGAGAATACTTTACATTAGCGAAGATTTCCAATTTTGATCATATCTCCACAATTCTTTGGATAGTAAATAACTTATCATTCGTAAAGTTGTAGTGATATTAAAATTAAAAAGCTTTTATCTATGAGAATATTTTATGAGTTTTAGGCAAATTTATCTTTTTAGACAAAGATTTGGGAAATGAGGACTTGAAAATAAACAGAACTAATAAAACACAACAAACAATATATTAATTCTATAACATTTCTATACTATTTATTTCCCTCCCTAATATTTTTTTTTAATCTATCTTTATTACCAAGCTATTGATAAGTAAATACAATAGTAGGTCGATTTAACTAATCAGTGGTGCAGCGAGTAATAGTTATAGCAAGGATATTTTGTTGGGCCTCTGGTGCTCGTTTAACCGAGTTTGACTGTATTTTAATAACATTTGTTTCGAAAATCAAGACATAGTGTGTTGTACGAGTAAAAAGTTAAAAATATACCCCGCCGGTAGCTAAAGACATATCTTACTGGAAGTGATAAAGGGTTAGAGCCGCGTGCCCTAACTCCTATCCAGGAAGGATATATCTTTGGTTCGAATCCTGATTGGGCACACACCAAAATTGTGACTTTCAAAAAGTTTTTTTTATCATTATCTCTACAAGCTTATACTTTTTTATCACCACATCTTACCACCCTTCAGGCATTACGCTTATGTACTAATAATGCTAATGTGATAGAAATGTGAAATGCTGAATTTAGAGAAAGTGTGCCCACATTTTCATGGAGAGCTACATATATATAGATATAGTGGAAAACCATTTACGACAAACCATCCTCAATGCACCCGACCAGGATCGATATCCGGTATCCCTGTGATCAGCAATCTAGTATATTGCAAGAGTAGTGCCTTAAACCATGTGGCCACCGAAGCGGCGTTTGCCCTTACTTGCCCTTAATTTCCCATACCGACCATTTCCAATCCAATATTTTGATTTTAACGTGTCATTAAAAATATACTTTTTTTTTGCCGGTCTTGGACATAGATTTTTTGGCACCACATAAACACCAGTGGTCACCTCCTCTGATTAGGCTTACTGTTGACTGGGAGTTTGAATCCCGGCTGTTTGTACTGAGGGTGGTTAAACAACTATTTTTTTATCGCCCTCTAATCCATATTGGAGTAAATTTACTCAAAAATCACATATTCCTAATAGCTAAAGTTCAGTTTACAAAATAATGTTTTTTTAGAAACTACAAACTTTTTTGCTGTTAACATTGATAAAAATTAGCTATATTATTAGTATTATTTTATAGTTGTTCGTAATATCCATCAAAAGTGACTTCTGAAGTTCACATGTCTTGAAGTATGAATACGTGAAAATAGACCTAGCAATTTTCCTGTTAGATAAGGTTTTGACGAAGAACTTTGGTCTGTATATTCATCAGTGAAAAAAATTTAGGATCTCCTGGTCGGGTAGTAAGACGTGCGGTACCAAGAGACCAACCTACCCGTGCCCAACCGGCAGTTTTTCACTTTCATTCTGCAAGAGCCGACGAACAGTGTTGGAGGGTTGACGCCATCCCAGGCGCAGACCAGGCGCATGTCACTTACACATGGCAGAAGATCGCAGGGGTTTCTAAGATTAGGTCTGGCCGCACAGGCAATTATAAACAGGGCTGCCAAAATACCTGAGACCATATAGTCTGTAACATGTCAAACGACAGTCCATTTTAAACTCAATACATTTGATGTATCCTTCGCTTACCTTAAGGCGTAGCAAGGCCATAGTGTAATACTTCAGGTTAAAACTGCTACCTTCCAGGGTAAACGGATTCTAGTATTGCAATGCATTTGTCAACAACATACCACAGCCATGACCGCCTCTGTGATCTAGTGGCCAGAGTTTCTTGCTACAGATTCAGAGGTACCTGGCTCGATCCCCGGTGCTTCCAGATTTTTCTGTGAAGAAGTGGGTCTGGAACGGGGTCAACTCAGCCTTGTGAGCTACTTGAATAGAGACGTAGTGGATCCAGTCTAGAAAACTTAGATTAACAATCGAAGGGCTTGTTTTGCTGATCACATAACAACCTATATCCGCAATGTTGAAACTATATTTGCCAACATGCGGCGGACGCTTGGTAACTATAGCTCGCTTGCGGGCTGACGCCATGGAGAGACCGCAGCCAATTATATTTTAAGAAGAGTAAGGAAAATATTAAGTGTAACGAGTGTACTACACGGATATACCGTAAAAAAAGAAAACCTTTGAAAACATTATTAATCCCTCGGGTAGTCGGAAATAGCAAAATAAAAGGGGATGACTTTGATTTGTTGGCCACATGCATCGGATTACGGGCCTGGACTATGGCCTTGCCCTGTAAATGGGTCACCGTCCACACTCTACCTACCACTCCAGTGTCTAGCTTCCGGCCCTGCTCCATCAATTAACCTATACACCACTATGAGTGTTTGTTTATAAGAACATAATTATTAAAGATCAACAATTTTACAACCCGCCTCTGTGGCGTAGTTGGCTAACGCGCTAGTCGTGTTGAGCCAGACTGCTGAGGACGGGAAGATCGAGGTTCGAATCTCTGTTGGGTGAACTGGGGGTGGTTTTTCCTAAATGGTTTTCCACTCTCCCTCCACGCAAATGCGGGTTCACTTCCTTTAATTCAACCTTCCAAATTCCTAATCCATTAGCGTAATTAGTACTTAAGCGTATTACCCGAATGGGTAGTAAGACGTGGTGCTAAATAATAATAATAATAAAAACACCATTTTACATTAATAAACAAACACATTGAAAATAAACGAGTACCAGTCCCGTGGGGCTCTATAGGATTTATCTCCATTGGTAAACAAAACACTATCGTGATATTAACATGTTGCCGGTGACCTGGTGGTCTAGGGGTAAGGTGTCAGACTTCTATGCTGGTGGCCGGGGTTCAATCCTCGATCCCGGCAAAGATTTATCTGATTACCAAACCCTTCCTTCACCTCTGACAAGACATCTTGTGAATGTGGGGAATGCCAGGCCTCCACCGTGGTATGGATTCCACGTTAAACTGTAGGTCCTTCATTTCATCTCACAATCACCCTACCATTACATATTAGCGTAAGTGCGTATAACCCGAACGGGTCGTAAGACGCGGTGCTAATAATAATAAAGTATACGTAAGCATTTTATTGGAGGGGGGGTTCGAGCTTAATTTACTTTTGTTGACAAGTGGTTGAGGGGGAGGGGGTCAGAACAATGATTATTTAAGACAAAGAAAGACGGACAAATTTAAGGGAGGGCAAGCCGCTTGGACTTAGGGCAACAATGAAGATACCGAGTGGCTAAACGTGGAAGAAGTGAAGAAGCCTCTAGAAGTAAGCCAAAGTTTGAGTGGTCTAGCCCCCCAAATTGAAATAAAATAATTTAAAGTGTTGAGACGTGGATTCAAGAACCTTTATTATCGGATTAAATGGAGTTTAGGGTGTTTTTTTTAATAAATATAGTATTCATCTATTCACTCTTAGCACTTTCATTTTATAACTTCAATTCAAAGTAAGATAAAACTTTAAACCTTTATAATGTTCTAACAAGTTTTAATTTTACCTGTTAAATAAATTTAAATTCATTGTATTCCAGTGTTAATTGTCAATTATTTCGCAATATTAATTTTACACCTCTATGTTAATAAGTAGCAGCAATTTATAAATTGAATGAATTTTTAATTATTTTTTTTATCATCGCGTTTTACTACCTGTTCAGGCTATAGGCAAAATTGCATGAAAAAAAGGGAAGGGTTATTCCTCTAAACAACTGAAAACAAGTTGACAAATATTACGTAAACGAAAGGAGGCATCTACTTATTTTTACTTACAACGGAGGAAGAGGCTAAAAATGACCAAAAATATCCTTACGTAATACTCGAACACCCCCCTTAACGGTCGAATAAACTACACACTTAAGGATGGGGGAGGAATTTTTTTTAAATACCTCCCCATTGCTCATAGAGACCCATGTGTCCAAGGAGGAAAGTGACACACAGTAAACCATTGACTATAAATAATAATAATATTTAGCACCGCGTCTTACTACCTGTTTGGGTTATACGCTTTTAGTACTAATTACACCAATGGATTAGGAATTGGGAAGGTTGAATTAGAGGAAGTGAACCTGCATTTGCGTGGAGGGAGAGGGGGAAAACCATTTAGGAAAAACCATCCCCAGTTCACCCGACCGAGGTTCGAACCTCGATCTTCCCGTCCTCAGCAGTAGAGCTCAACACGACAAGCGTGTTAGCCAACTATGCCACCGAGGCGGGTCATTAACTATCAGGGACGGAAAATTCGTTAACAGGTGGGGGCGGGGGCGGCGGCTCTCTGTGTCTATTTGTATGATTATTTATTTTAAATCCAACATCAACACACACACACACACACACACACACACACACATACTACTTATATATATAAAAATAAGTAGAAACACAAGAGATTTTATGAAGTAGGCACCAGCTCCGAAGGGCTCTCGAAAACCAGGTATACATAAGTAAAACTATAAAAATTATTTGTACATTTTATATTTATTTTGACTGGTGATATTTTATTATTATTATTAGCACTGCATCTTACTACCCGTTCGGGCTATACGCACTTACGCTAATGTGTAATGGTAGAGTGTTTGTGAGAGGAAATGGAGGACCTAGAGTTAAACGTGGAATCCGAACCACGGTGGAGACCTGGCATTCCCCACATTTACAAGTTGTGATTAATACACGTTTTGTCAGAGGTGAAGAAAGGGTTTGGCAATCAGATAGATCTGTGCTGAGACCGAGGATTGAACCCCGGACCCCAGCATAGAAGTCCAACACCTTATCCCTAGACGACCAGGTCACCAAGTGACATTTTAAATATACAATTTTACTTTTAAAATAAACAAATATAATATACTCTTAACATTAAAAAAAAACATAATTTAAACTCGACTCTAAATCGGGAACTATTTGAATTACTCGACTCCAATGAAAAGACCCAAGCTCGCAGACCCCTAATATATATATATGAGTTATACCGAGCAAGTGTCCGCCACATGTTGGCGATGATAGTGCCAACATTTTCAGTTACAAGGTGTCGTATGGTTAGCACAGCGAACACTACGGTCGTTAATCTCACTTTTCTCGACCAGAGTAGCTTAATATTTTTTATTCAAGTAGCTCACGAAGCTGATTTCCCCCCCGTTTAAGGCCCACTGCTCCGCAGAAAAATTTAGTAGCACCGGGAGTCAAACTTGGTATCTCTATATTCGTAGCCAGGGACTCTGATCGCTAGACTATGGAGGTGGCTTATAGATTTATAAAATCACATACACGTTTCTAGATAACCATTTGAGGAATTCTGAATGCATCCACTAATCACATTGTGTATTATCTAGTAGAAAACACATAATATAATTTCAGCTGTTGTGCCACAAGTATAAATACTCACCTATAAACACACCCATCATGATTATTCCTGAATCGTTGCTAGAGTTACAAGCACTGTTATGTTGGACTGTGTAGTCAACTCTTCAATGAAAGATTTGTGTCACGATTGCTTTATCTTTCATGATTAATTAAGTCCACTATATATGCTTGGATAAGCTTAATGAAATAACGAGAACTAAAAAAAAACTTTGTAGCAACGTCAACGTTTATGAAAATGATTTAATCTGATGGATATTGATCTTTAACCGCTATGAAGTGTTTTATTCTTTTGTAGGGTTTATTGGTGGCTTTCGTTTTAACAATACTATTTCCTATAAAAGTTGGGTGAATGCCAAAGATTCTGGTGTATATTTGAATTGAGTATTTAGTAAAATAAATACTCCCAGAAGAAACACATTTCACTTTGTTTACTCTAATATATAGTAGCCTTACTTTGACTGATATCAATATAAAACTAACTAATATATACACCATAGTGGAGTCAGGCAAGGTAAGATTTTTTTAATGACTCATTAGATTGGACTGGATCTTTATTTGATCAAACAGTTTGTAAAAAAAGTTTGATCTGATTTTAGAACTTTAAATTGTATCAGTACAATACGATTGCGGTTATC
>CABFVZ010002134.1:24657-44684 GCA_902151445.1 Timema monikensis | reverse complement strand
GGGGGGGGAAGTATTTATTCATGTTCTTGACTATGGATTGTCTTTAATTCAGTTCTTAAGACACGAATATATCTCAATCAATTTTACTCGAACCACGGATCGTTTTCCACTGGATATAATTTTAAGTGAACTTTAGTCAATATAAAAACTGAAAAAAATCACAATACGTTACAGACTACAACACTCGTATAGTTTCAGTTTTTAAACTTAAAGTATACACCTCCCTAGCTTTGGCCTTTCAGGACAATATTTAAAGCATTAAATCATCAATGTGTGTTATTTCTCAATGAGCATGTGTAAAATCAATACTAGATGGTATTTGTTGTCTTAATTAATTTGTATGGCAATATTAGTATTCATAATGTTTTGGTGCCCATTACTTAATAATCATCATTGACATAATATAAATTTGATGGATGTGTGATAGGTTTATGTCGTACAAAGTAATGGCACTTAGAGCAACAGAGACATGTCTTACACACATCCTCTACACTTTTTAGGACATATTGGAGAAATTGCGCTAGGAATGGTTTAAAACTATGGTTATAATCGTGTACATCCAAACCACTATTCTGCTAATATGTTTTGATTATTCCGTGTTAATTTCAACACTTTTTATTTAGTTTGGCTTGGTTAAAAAAGTGCACAGTGATTTTTTCAAAAGTAAGCCCACGTTATAAAAAAAACTCTTTAGTTGTTTCCGTAAATATATTATTTTAAAAGATTACATATTAAAATATAAACAAGCGAAAAGGGGTTTTGCTAATAATCTTACCTGGATGCCGACGGATGGTAAATTTTAATGTATTAAATGCAATTTTAGAAATTGTTATCATTCACTCAAATATATTATCTCAAAACTCAATTGAAATAATTTAGTTCGTATTCTGATTATATTTAAATTATTAAAATTGTGCAGTACATTTTCTCTGTATCCAAATCATTATCTCTGCAACAAATTTATTTATAGTTGTCTGTAGATAGTCTTGACCTAAGAACATTACGTATCTGTTGACACCAGAAGTTAATTGATATAGTAGGATTCAAAAAGAAAGATAACTTTTACAAAATACAATCATATTTGATAGCTCAACATTGATAATATTTACATTATTATAATTTTTATGTATTTTACTATCTATCAAAAGCTACAGTTTCATTTTAAATTAATTTGCGTATGAATATATTAAAACTGGTCTTATTAACTTTTTTAACCGTCAATAAATTACCTTCGTAATTCGTATCTAAATCAAACTGCAGTTTCAGAGTACATCCTATATATACACTTTACTCGCTAGCAATAGTAAGAAACGTGTTATAAAATGTTTTCTCGCAACTTCTTACTTTTGCCAACTCATATTAAATTAATTGTGACTCATAAGAGATGGATAGTTTATTATTCTGTGTTAAATATTATCAAGCTATTCCTTGGAGCAGAACGCACAAAATTCATGCTACTAAATTTAATTAAACATAAATAAAAAAATTGGGTGACGATAGATCATTTTGTAAGTTTTTTTTACACCGCGTCTTACTACCTGTACGGACTACATGCATACGTAATAATTACACTATTGGGTTAGGGATGAAGAATGTTGAATTTAGAATAAGTGTACCCGCATTTGCGTTAAGGAATAGTATAAATCATTCTGGGAATAATCCTCTCAGTAAACCTGGCCGGAATTCAAACCCCGATCTCCCTATCATAAGCTTTTTAGACTGTTGCGAGAGTGATGCCTTAGACTATGTGGCCACTAAATCAGGCTGCTAGTAAGATAAAAATACACTTCCAGGATGACGTTAGGTGGAATTGGGCCTAGCAATTCTTCAGGTGTTTGATGGCCGGGACAATCTCATTTCTGGGAGGATGGTCCTGCGACGATTTTAGGAACTTAGATAAGGTAATCACTTGGCTCTTCCACGATATGCTTGTTTCAGAATATACCTAAATACGTTCTCGTAATTTCTGTAGTTATTTGTTATTTTTTAGTTGATAGTATTTGGTGGGGAGGGAGGGACAGTTAATTTACCAATACTTGGCGTTTTGAAATTAGAATAATTCACAGGTTTCAAGGGCAACGTTGAGAACATCGAGGGGTCTGGGGATATGAAATGCCCCTCCCCCCAGTCAATGGATGCTCAGGAGGTTCTCCCCCTGAGAAAATGGTATAATTTGAGGTGATAAGCTTTCAATCAAGGTTTTAAACAACTGTATTTTTTAAAGTTATTTGTTAAAGATGAATTTTTCAAGCTACAACTGTTATGTTTTTGACATTCGCCAGCATTGCGTGGAGGAAAAATAACAACTTTTGGCTGCTAGAAACTCCAGGATTTACCAAGAGATCAATTTAAAACATTACTTAACCTTCTTAAGGCATCATATTAGCCTTAAAACAAATAGTCAGTTACAACGCTGCTATGAGCCAACTTGATAAACTAATAAATTGAATTGAAAAAAATGACACCTTGACAGGGGAATCGATCAGAATATATCTCCTTTCATACTCGAAAGTACTGTGGAACAGAGTAATATTCTAATTTACCAACTCAAGATCTCGACTCTACACAACATTCCCAATTTTCAAGCATTTTCCCACCATTGGTTGAGGGGGAGGCACTCCACCCCGAAGAGACGTCCCTGATAGTAGCCTTTCTATTTTCGTTTTTCACCGGCTTGTTGCATTTTGTGTTGTTCTTTGCCGGTATTTTAGTTACAGTACAATGTCTTTCTTGAACCAGAGCTATCCACAATTAAGTCTTGATTCTTCTCTTCACAGTCTTGTTCACAACAGAAAGATCTTGGTATAACTTAGGCTGTGAATCTCTCGATTTGGCCTCGTTCAGCTTCCCTTGGCCACTCTTCATCTCTCCTGTGAGCCCCAATGTTCTCTGCCTTGATCTTTCAAGCCAAGAATAAAGAGTGACCTGGCGGTTTGGGGTAGGGTGTCAGACTTCTGTTTTGTGGGTCCGGGGTACAATCTTCGGTCCCGGCACAGATTTATCTGATTACCAAACCCTTCCTTCACTTCTGACAAGACGTGTATTAATCACAACTTGTGAATGTGGGGAATTCCAGACCTCCCACGTTAAACTGTAAGTACTCCATTTCAGGTCACAAACACCCAATTATTACACATTAACGTAAGTGCGTGTAACCCAAACGGGTAGTAAGACGCGGTGCTAATAATAATAATAATAATAATAATAATAATAATAATAATAATAATAATAATAATAATAATAATAATAATAATATAATTCAATCCAATACCATCTTCGCAGGTTTTGGTTAACATGACTTTCAATCCCTTCTCTTTTGGCTTCAATGTCTTTCTTCTCCTACAGATTGATTAGATCTTCAAAGTGATTTCTTAGCTCAAGTGAGAATTCATCTTTGAGGCAAAAGATCCAAGTGATTTCTCAGCTCAAGCGAGAATTCATCTTTGAGGCAGAACATCCAAGTGATTTCTCAGCTCAAGTGAGAATTCATCTTTGAGGTAGAACATTCAAGTGATTTCTCAGATCAAGGGAGAATTCATCTTTGAGGTAGAACATCCTTTAACGTGAAGGTGTTGGATTTGGGTATTTTCCGTTTGGGAGGTTGTTTAGTGTCGCAAGCGTGTCGCGCATCACTACATGCTTCTGTGGACGAATTTTATAAGGCAGGGATCGGCCACCGGTTGATCTCACGGATATTCTCAGTAGATCACATAAGGAAACTTAAACGTCATAGAAATTTCGATATTTGAGTCTCCTAAGCTCACAACTATATAAAAAACTATTAATATAAAATTAGATTGTGACCAAATTAGCCTTGATCGGTAATAATCTGTGGTCTCTAACACTCCACACATCAAAAGACTATACGAGTGAGTGCTAGTTTATAGATACTAATAACTTCTCCATATGCTTCAGAGTGTAGTCATTTTATTTTCACATGAATTTAAATTTACAGTTGAGCCAGTTTTGTCAAACGTGTAATCATTGTACATAATATACATTAAATAGACAGTGTGCCCATATATTCATACATTTTGATATGATCGTCTTAAACACGTCTACTCCATTAGACATCCAAGCGTGGGAGAGTCCTTCTACAAGACTAGCGTCTTACTGAGCTGAGCACTGTGAACCCCGTAGTTTCTTACTCTTGAACCCAGATAACTAATTGATTTCTTTCCATCGACCAATGGGGTTATTTTCTACGAGCGCGANAAAAAAAAAAAAAACATGGCTGTAGTTTATAAAAGATTAATTTAATTTAAATTAATTGAAAAACAGAAATATGAAAATATTTACTATAAATTATGATCGCAAATTTTAATAAAGACAGGAAAATCGATATCATTACAGGTCTTATAATAAAACCAAATGGTTTGATATGAAAATAGGCTTTTATTTACTTCAGATAGGTGGAAACAAAAGTATTTGAGTAAATATTGAAATTAAGAATAAGATATAAGTGAGAAAAAAAATTATATTGAAGATACGTTGGGGGATCGCCGGACTGTCGATAAGTCTCTAAGTCGATTGGGGCCTATAAGGTTGGTGACCCTTGGTTTAAGGCCGTCACTCTCGCAAAAGACTGAACTGCCGATCACGGAGGAATAAGGACTCGAATCCTGGTCGGTTGCATTGAGGGTGTTTTTTTACCGAATGGTTTTCCTATTCTCTCTCTCTCTCTCTCTCTCTCCACTCAAACATTGTTACACTTCCTTTAATTTAACCTTCTTCATCCCTTAAGCTCTAATTACACCTAGGAATCATTGTGTGTCATGTCGCATGCTAAATGTTTGCACTTTGTCTCCTATGTGTAATCGCCGTTTTACATACTGGCGTAGTTAGTACGTATAACTCAAGCAGCTAATTAGACGTGTTGCTAAAGAAATACGCATCGTGGCTGTTACAAATAAAATGTTTGTTGTCTATGTTTGACACAGTTTATTCCATTTAAAACTATTGTTTGAATATTTTCATATCTCAAGAGATTTTCAGAGAATTTTTATGATATTGATGAGATACAATAAGCGATTAGATCGTGGGTTGTTCAAACTAGATGGAAAATTAAGAATTGAAATCTTGTCGATCTATCCTTGGACCTAATTTACAAAGGGATGAATGTATTTCTTTCAACCAGATATGACAGATAAAAGATTAATGGGTACATGTATGACCTTCCTCAACCAGTCTTCGAACTAATTTGTAATGATCTAATTAGATAAATATCTGATTTCTATTAATCCTGGTTGCCTAAATCACTGTAGCGTCATTTCTCAAACAATAACTTACTTTATATTGAACAACCTGTGTATTCAGTTATCTATATTTTTATTAGTGGTTATTAACTTAGAATTAGATTGCATTGTATTTGTTTTAAGTGTTTTTAAAATACGAGGTTGGAAAGTCATATTATAATATTTAATTTTATGTAAAGCCTACTGAAGTTGCTATGAAAAAAAAAATCTGGGTTCTTTTAAACAGTATAATTTAGTATTTTGTCTGAACAATGTTCTCAGTTTCATAACGGATGGTCTTACAATAACTGATTGAGTACTGCTAGAAATTGAAAAATCAAAGTAGCTTTGTAATTAAATCTAACTTAATGGTTTATACATTTCCTATACTCCGAAAAGTAGCAAACGTAGGCCTATCTGGATTTAATGCCGTATGGAGACCAAATATTAAAAATACACATCATAGTAGACCAAGTAGGGTAATCTTGTTACATTTTAAGTTAAACAAAGAAGATTTTAAATATCTTTTTTTTTTTTAACCTATTTACTCTATGGCATTAGAAACTAAGAGTTTATTGCTGCCCTTACAAAAGTACGCTACCTATCCTTATATTGAGCTAGCTATATCCATTCCACCTCATTTCACCCTAACCCTGTCTTGAGCTAGTTCTATCCAGTCCACATGATTACACCATGTCCCTATCTTGAGCTAGTTCTATCCAATCTATCTTATTACACCATGTCCCTATCTTGAGCTAGTTCTATCCAGTCCATCTTATTACACCATATTCTTATCTTGAGATAGTTATATCCAGTCCACCTTATTACACCCTATTCCTATATTAAGATAGTTATATCCAGTCCACCTCATTACAACCTAGCCCTGTCTTGAGCTTATTCTATCCAGTCCACCTCACTACAACCAATATATTTTAGGTTCATTTTAATGTTATCCTACCAACTATGTCTAGTTCTTCCCATTGGATTCTCCCGATTTGTTTTCAAGTAAATAGCTTACCTGAAACTTGGTTCTATATTTTTCCATTAGCGCTGAATGTTCTGCCCACCGTAACCTGCTAGATCCGATTTTTCTAACAATGTTGGATGATGAGTACAGGGCATGAAACACATAATTATGTTACCTCCTTCGTTTTCGATAATCTTCCTCCCTTTTAGTATCAAATATCTTCTTAATAACTTTGTTTTCAAGCACCCTATTTCTCTTCTTGTCTTGTTAGTTAAGAGACCATGTTTCACAACCGTAAAGAGTAAACGGTAAAACTATTGTTTATATATTCTGAGTGATAACATATTTTTTATCTTTAATTATTTAGAATGTATTGGTTGAAGGGGGGTGGGGCCTCTTGGGTTATTGCCAGGTCAAGCTTTGCTTGAGAGGAATGTACAAGTACACCGTTCCCTCTCCTTCTCTAACCATCCAACAGAACTACACGTAATGATTGAATGAATGCATGCTTATTGCATTTAAAAGTCAAGTTTGATACTAAATACGTATTAACAGTTTGCTAATATAAAAACTAAACTATGGAACATCTCTGAGAAATAAACGTAGGCCATTTTTAATTAATTTCTTTTAATACCGTTTGACGATTACATATTATCAAATAATAATGTCAGACCAAAAAATTAAACTCTTCTTAAAAAATTATTGGGTATGTATTTATGTGCACAGATGGCTTAAACCCTGTAACTAGTAAGTTTGTTATATTAATGTATATTGTAAGATATCAACATCTAAACGTTTGTGAATTTATGTATTAGACCTAAACCTGTAAATTATTACTTTTAACGATATAAATATAATCAACTCAATTGAGAGCGATTATAGTAATTTGAATATATGTCAAACCAGAAGTTAATACGCTCCTTCTCAAGATCAGAAAGCAGCGTCAAATCGTTGCTTATCTGAAGGTATGGGTAGCTGTTTTTTGAGACTGGAGTCCACGTCACGTCTCCCTCTACGCTAGGCACACCACTCTTTGCAAAGCTTGTCCACAAACTTGTGAACGATCTCGCTATTTTAGCGCCATTTGTATTCACTCCTTCGATCGCATAGATGTAGAATACGAATTGGGTCTCCCATCCATGTCGAGCGTTTCCATAAATAAACTGGTAGTTGTACGTGGAGGCTTCTGAAAAGTTCGAATGTTGGTGCACAGTAGTTTGAACTCCTATAACGAAGAGTAAATCCGTTTGAAGGTCAATCCAATTTTGCCTTGTCTCGTAGGAAATAGCTTCTTCACCGAAATAAAATTCTTTGATCTTATTGGCCACTTCAGTAGACTGTGCTGAGCCTTTAGTAAGACCAAGGTCGACGGGAACTATTCTTTCGAGGTCATTCACTATAGCCTCCCAATAAGAAGGCTGCGCTAATTCGTCATCGCTTCCAACAAAAGAGGCTCCTTCGGCGATGTTGACGCCCGTGATATAGGGTACTTTATTGTAGAGTCCGTTGATCTCTATGTAGTATGGGTGATATGGTAGGAAGGGTTGCTCGTCAGATCTGGGATATTCAAGAGAGGGTACGAAAGGGTTGGAAAGGTAACCGACCTTCTCCTCGTCTGTCAATGCATGTGACAATGCTCTTACAAGATCGTTCTCCGGTAACGTCCTCAGGAAGTCCAGGAGATCTTGAGTGTCTTCAGTCTCATGGCCAAGATAAGAGCCAAGACGGAAAGCTCGCTCCTGCGTGTGGTTAGCGTAAGCCCAAGGATTAAGGGCAGAACCGCTCTCAGATATTGCTCTATGGAATAAACCTGTTGGAAAAATACTTAGCATGAGTCTTTCATTAAGTTGGTCTTGATATAGATATTGTTTCATTAAGTTGGTAGTGATATAGATATTGTTTCATTAAGTTGGTGTTTATATAGAGTTTTTTTTCCATTAAGTTGGTCTTGGTAATGTGATTGTTTAGTTAAGTTAATATTGATACACACATGATTTCATTAAGTTCACATTGATACACTATATATGAAACTAAAATGTATTAATGTATTAACATAGTGTCATCCCCACGAAACATACAATGGAAAATGGAAAATATATATATATATATTATCTATTTATAAGTTAAGTTTACCAGTTTTGCTTTTTCATAGATTGTAAATGATCTGATTGGTTTAGTTTTTATAATACGTGGCTAGTTAAAATATGAATTTTTGTTAAAATTTAATTGTGTTATAGAACATATTTTTAAACATTATATTGTATTGCTTTAGTTTAAGTATAAAGCTCCGGGTTATTTGATTTTAGGGTTATAATCTAAATTCAATATAAGAACTTAAATGTTATAATTAAAGAAAAATTTATTAAAAAATCTTTTTTCACTAACTAAAAAAAATGAAGACCATATTAAATGAGACCGATAAACCTTTTGTTTGTGAAATTTGAATAGCAAGGGGTTTAAAATGCAGGTTTATTTCTTTGTTGTACTTCATAAATTGATAACAAATTAGGAATTTACCTCTTTATAAATTATACATTTGACTTTTTCTCTACTTCCTTATTATTAAATAAGTAGTTTATTTAATTTGAACGTAATCTTGTAAAGTCGTAATAAAATAGTAAGCCTTTCCATTTGACACTTGGTTTTGAAATTATAATTACATCTTGTTCTTTGCTACCAAAAATTGCAGATTAACTTCAGGTAATTCAATTTTAGTTTATTCTTAAATATTTTTACTATATTATTTCTACATGGAGCTACCTAATCAATCAATTAAACAAATATTTTATTAATTATTTCTATTGATACCAAAAACCATCGATGGTGAAATTTTATAATACCATTTTATAAATTCACCGGTAAATTGTGCCTGAGAAAATGGATATATTATTATTTTTTAGATAAATATATTTATACCCAAAATTAAATAATTTATATATAATTTTGTCAACAATTAGCAATATTACTTAATAGTAAAGTGTTAAAAATAAGGAATACATTAAATAAAAGTAAAATCCACGCTTTTAATGTTTCACAAATAATTTTAAAAGACACAGTAATATATCAGCACACTAAACTATAGAAAAATTAAAGAAAGAAATTCTTGACAAAATAAAAGAAAGAAAGAAATTCTTGACAAAATAAAAACGACTGTAATTTTCTGACAGGGAGAACCTTATCTGCCTCTTAACTAACTATGTGTGCGTGATCTTCCTTTATGAATCCTACTATAAGTACTGTACTAGCTATATTTACTTTAAAACAATGCTGGTAAGTAAAATATAGACGTCACTTGGTAGTATTGTTACCTGCGGAAAGGGGAGACAGCACTTGATAGTGAACACTGGCTCCCCCGGCACTCCCACCAAAGATTGTGACGATGTCAGGGTCACCTCCAAAGCTCGCAATGTTATTCTGGACCCATCGTAGAGCAAATGATTGATCTTTCAGACCAGCATTTCCCGGAGCATTAGTTCCGTCCAAGCTTAAGAAACCTACAATAAATATCAATCTATCAACCACTTAATTCTTTTGTACCAACGATTGAGTACTCCTTAAAGTGGGGGTGGGGAAAACTCGAGAAGAGCCCAGTGTTTTTGCAGTTTTTATAGCAATATATTTACTTGGATCACACACAATATTGCTCCATTAGTACGTAGAGTTTAATTGTTTTCAAATGGTGACCTCAACAATACCTAAATATTTTTCAAGGGTGGTTTATAATGTAATGACATCTTAATCCCTTAATTTAAATCAAATATTAGGTGTTATTAATGACAAATATTCCAGATCAGTTTATATCACCATGTGAAGAAAATTAAACTCATGTTTTTACTAGAGCAATATTTGGTTTATTTTGGCCAAAAAAAGTGTTGACGTAAAAACATAAAAATCACTGCCCTCAACTCGTGTTCCTTACACTCTCACCTTAACATTATAGATTACTTATACCTCTCTCATGACTCCACACTTGTCGTCCTCAAATTGTTTATTATTCCTTTCCCTGGAGACAATCGAAGAAAGTGGTTCAGCGACACTGATTGGAACATTGTCAATCCCAGTCTGGGTGAAATCTAATGTTAGAAAGCTCACAAGTATAACACTTTACGTTTCTGATTCTAAACATAAGATGTAATAAGATTATTTAATTAAAACTTCTCTATTAAATTTGCAATAAATACTGTACACACAGAATGTACTCGTATTTGTAAATGGATTGTTACTAACGCAAGTGTAAATTAAACAAGGTATCTTCCGGTCTTCTTCTTATTATTATTATTAGCACCGCGTCTTACTACCCGTTAGTATTATATGCACTTACGCTAATTTGTAATGGTAGGGTGATTGTGAGATTAAATGGAGTACCTACAGTTTAACGTGGAATCCGAACCACGGTGGAGGCCTGGCATTCCACACATTTACAAGTTGTGATTAATACAAGTTTTGTTAGAGGTGAAGGAAGGGTTTGGCAATCAGATAAATCTGTGCCGGGACCGAGGATTGAGTCTCGGACCCACAACCCAGGTCTTCTTATCCAGGATTATCGCATATTTTTTTTATCACCGCGTCAAACTTCCTGTCCAGTTTATACGCCTAAGAGATAATATCTATAATAGTGTAGGGATGAGGAGGGAAGCATTATATATGCTATCTACCCCTATTTGCTTAGTAGGAAAGGGGTAAACAACAACCACTATCAGTAGGTGCGACCGTGAATCTAACCCCGATCTCCTCGTCATAAAAATAAACTGTTTTTGATGACAGTGATTCCTTAGACTGGTTGGTCACTGAATTGGGTGGGTTCGCAATTTATCTCTTTATTAAAATTATTATTATAAAATCATCTAGTTATACTTGTCAACCTCATTTTAGATAATATGCCATTAAAATTATCCAAATTAAACAAAGATATATTATGGCCTTGGAATATAATGAAAAAACAATCTTTTAAAAATTATCTCTGTTTATGGTAGTCAAACTACTAACCTTTGGCTGAATACGCCAATTCTATTACCACTTAGCTATCCAAAAGCGTATTGTGCTCATTTGTTAAGGCAGGAATATAATGGACGTGGGAGATTGCCAGGTAATTAGAACCATCAGAAACACAGATAAATTGTGGATATGTCTTTGGAATATCATTGGTTTACTATGCCAAAGGTTTCATTCTCTAGTCTCGTGATAAAGGGTACTTTATCAATCTGCTTGCTAACGGTGTAATATCTGTGACACATATTAATTAAAGTGTATTTGGAAAATATTAATTCCCTATTAGAAGATGAAATATCACACCCGTGCGTTGCTGACAACTCACCAAAGACATTCAGACGATAGTTGAGTGAAACAACGACCACTCCTAGATCCAGTAGATGTCCTGGATCGATGTTTCCTGTCCCTCCCACGAATGCACCACCATGAATCCAGACCATTACAGGAAGTAAGGAATCATCCTCTTTGCTAGGTAGCTAACGATAAACATAAAGAATTAATTAATTATCGATAAATTACTCAAATAAATAAAATATTCAACTGTCTTAATTAATTATTTAGAATTGTTTGATACAGCAGAAAAACACCGATTTGATTACGGACGCCATTTTTAAAACAGCAGAAAGTTTTTATCTTATTCCCTTATTCAATTTTAAGTGTTGGTAAAAAGGAGTTAAGTCCAATTTTAACTCAGACTGAGATAGTGGTTCCATCTGTTAGACATTCATGAGTCATTTCTAATACACTCTAGATTAAGGTTAAAAGAAGTGTCTGTTATATTTAAATAATTTAAAAAATACTGGGGTCCTTTAATGGGTTTGAGATATACAATTTGATTTTTCTGGATAAATGTGTGAAATGTGATTTTCCCTGATCCCTCTGTATTCTTCATTTAATTGTTAAAAGTGTTGGGTAGCATCTTCTAGCATAGCATAGATATCAGAGAGACCGTTTGCATTATAGGTAGCGTCGATTCAATCCCAGGAAGTAATAAAAAAGTTAAAGGTCCCTGTACATCGGCATACGTATGCGTACGATGGCAAGACAGTAGTGGTATGGTCGCAGTGTGGTAGTGTATTGCCGCGATAGTCCCATCACACCGAGACCGTATATTCGACGTATACCCCAAGAAATTGTTTTCCCCACCACACCCCATACACCCCCTTTCGCCCCTAGAACGGTGCAGTGAAAAATAAATTTGTTGTTGTTCTGTTATAAGAATAAGTAATACCTTGTCTTCTTCCTACGATGAGGACATTGTGGTAGCGGCCATGTTGATGGGGCCAAAGAATAGAAAGTGAATACATTGTATTAATGAGACAGGACAAGGTTTGGGGTAATAAAGGGCTATCAAACGTTTCCAATAAAACTTCCCTAAGATATACTAAATAAAAAAAAAATCTGTTAGCTGTCAGTTACCACCCTTCCTGTGGTGAATGGATTGTAGATGATACTACATTACAAAAATTTAATCATATCAGTAAAAGCCCTGCCAGGGCTTACTTAGAAGAGAATACTTTAAAGTGGGTTGGAATGGGACGTGAGAAAAGGCCAGTATTTTGCAGTTTTTATGGCAAAAAACTTTTTTTTTGCCAAAATAAGTAAATATTGTTTCAGTAAAAACATAGAATTTAATTTTCTTCCTCATAATTTTTTGAATATCTGTCAAGAGTGTTGTAGAATTATTTAATGACAACTTTGTATCTTTATTTATAAACATACTTTATATTATACCTTAGTGGGCAAGAGGAATGATAGAGAGGGTGTAATGGGTGTAGGTAACAGCCGCCACGACAGTTTTGTACATGAATGGAAATCCATGCACCGTACGTAGACGATACTACTCTGCTACTATGGTGCTACGACAGGTGTGCGCAGAACCATGGCAAATCATGAATTCAACATTTATTACAACGATACTATGTAGAACTAAATACATCACGCCATATATGTATATATGTTAATCCTTAAAATTAAATCTGTTACCGACGGTGATTTACCTTTGGAGTAAATACGTTGATGAACAAACAGTCTTCAGTTCCACCAGCTTGTTGTTTGCACATGGAGCCAAATTCAAAGACATCAATTGATTCGGTCCATGGATCCACAGCTTGTGGAGCCTGGAAATATATATTTAAAGTGCACCGATATTTTATAGACAATCTCAATCCTGGTTAAAAAAATAAAATCGCATCAAAAACCTTCCCACTAATCTATTCAGGTGTGTTTAGAATGTTGAGGGCCATTCTTTACTCATTTATTCATTAAATTTAGGAGAATTCAATTTTAATTGCTTTGAAGAACTATATTATGTTTCAGCGAGTATTATTATGATGTATTAGGTAAACAAATCAATCAACCAAGTTACAAATTCAATTGAAAGAGATTTAGTAAGATTATTACAAGTCAGTGCCTTAGGACTTAATATGTGTTATATATTAGATTTAGTATTTACAAATTAAATAACATATTGAAAACAATTAACAAATATTAAAAAACACATTAAAAATATACTAAAAAACATTAATACATCAAATGCTCGTAAAGTTGGTTGAACTATATCTGATATAGTACAATTAATTTGTATAATGTTGTTATTCTTTGTCAATTATTAAAGTGATAAACATACTTGTACTTAAGGAGAAATATTAGTATGTGTTATGAAAATAATTATGTATTAAAAATATTCTGAGAAAAAAGTATAAAAATTGAATTGTTCCTTATCTGTAATCCCCTGTTCCTTGGTTTCACATTCTTGTGATGTATAATTGCTTCGACATGTTTCTATCCACTACGGCATCATTCTCAAGACTGAATAAAAAGAAAGAAAAAAGAATAATACAAATATATATGCTTCAACCACGCCCTAACCATTAACATTTGATACAATAAGTTAATAAAGGTAGAATATTAGATAGGTTAAAAATATATGAAATTATTATAATTACCATGATAGTTAGAACACCCATTCTCTCCACTATCATGGTAATTATAATAATTTCATATATTTTTAACCTATCTAATATTCTACCTTTATTAACTTATAGTATCAAATGTTAATGGTTAGGGCGTGGTTGAAGCATGTATATTTGTATTATTCTTTTTTCTTTCTTTTTCTTCAGTCTTGAGAATGATGCCGTAGTGGATAGAAACATGTCGAAGCAATTATACATATACAAGAATGTGAAACCAAGGAACAGGGGATTACAGATAAGGAACAATTCAATTTTTATACTTTTTTCTCAGAATATTTTTAATACATATTATTTTCATAACACATACTAATATTTCTCCTTAAGTACAAGTATGTTTATCACTTTAATAATTGACAAAGAATAACAACATTATACAAATTAATTGTACTATATCAGATATAGTTCAACCAACTTTACGAGCATTTGATGTATTAATGTTTTTTAGTATATTTTTAATGTGTTTTTTAATATTTGTTAATTGTTTTCAATATGTTATTTAATTTGTAAATACTAAATCTAATATATAACACATATTAAGTCCTAAGGCACTGACTTGTAATAATCTTACTAAATCTCTTTCAATTGAATTTGTAACTTGGTTGATTGATTTGTTTACCTAATACATCATAATAATACTCGCTGAAACATAATATAGTTCTTCAAAGCAATTAAAATTGAATTCTCCTAAATTTAGTACAATTCGTTCCTTAATAATTTATTAAAAATCTTTTTCAAAAATCATTTATTCATGTTGGAACGTTAATTTACAATGTGGGAGTACGAGATAATTTTAAATATACTCGTAAAGTACAGTATTTCTGCTCACCGTGAATCTGAGCTCCCCCACGGGAGGTTTGGCGTATGGTATCCCTCGGAACGTGTAGTAAGTGGTTCCAGAAACTGTACTAGTGGTGTTCCCTCTTAGTGTTCCTTGCTGGATGTTCACACTTACATATTGTGCACTCACCTGCCAACAACAACAATATACCTTGCCTTCAATAAATATTTTAAATGAGACGAGGGATGACTTGTCGAGTATTAACAATTTTTATTTTATTTTTATATCTTTTATCACCTCGTCTCAAAAACCGTTCAGTCCATACGCAGATGTATTAGTTACACTAATTTGTTATGGAGGAAGAAGGTTGAATTTAGAGGAAGTTTACCCGCGTTTGCGTAGAGGGAGCGTGGAAAATAATTTAATAAAAACTACCCTCAGTGCATCCGACCAAGACTCTAATCCCTGATGATCTCACCGTCATCAGTAGTTCCAGTCTATTGTGAGAGTGATGCCATAGACCATGCGGCCACTGAAGCGGGCTATTAGCAACTTAGGGATTGCATGATGAGTGTAATAAGTGTGTATTTAAGAGTTACGTAAGGAGTGATATCAAAAGGGATTGGGATTTGCATGGGACTGTTTTCAAATGGAAAACACAAGTACATTCTTATCATATGCCAGCTGTGAAAACTTGACAAGTGACCATTGATTGCAGTCATTGTCTATTGAATCAGTATTGTAATCTTCATATTTATCGAAATAACAATCACTCCTTATCGAAGCGGGTGATAAAATGGAGCCCGTTTCGAACTTTCCTAAAGTTCATGCTGAATCATTCAAACTGAAGTTGAGTTATTTCCATAAATAATATAATCTCACTGCTTTCTGCTGATTCAGGTGGATCTCTATATTGTTACAATGGAGTAGGGTTGAACAAGGTAGAATTAAGAAGTAATAAACTTTCTTATACCCTGAAAACATTCCACAGCAAGCCAATAACTGTCGTTCCTAAATATACACCTAAATATAATTACATTTAGTAAAACTAAGTGTTGAGTCCCGAGTCCAGGTGATATTTTCAGCACACATTTAAATGTAAATTTAACGAATAATATGCTTGCGTTATTCATGAGTACTCGCATCTGGGATCATATGGTCTAACACTTCACTCTCGTGTTAGACCATATAGCCAGTTATTTAAGTTCACAACAACTATTATGTAACTGCAGTACATATGTGCTACTGACCGAACAGATCTATGGTTCTTTTTTAACTCTACCGTTTGACATTTTGTCTGTCCTGAGCGAGGTCTACTGTTCACAGAACTACTAGTAAGACTGTAGTAACGATTATAACATGACCCACTTCGGTGGCTGCATGGTCTAACGCGTGACTCTCTCAGTAGACTAGACTACCAATGACGGGAAAATTGAGGTTCAAATCTCGATCGAGTATACTAATTATGGTTTTTCCTAAATGTGTTTTCATTCTCTTTCCACTCAAATGCATTTACATTTCCTAAATATAGACTCACTAATTCTTAGTACCAATAGTGTAATTAGTACAAACGCTTACAAACCGAACGGGTAGTAAGGCACGGTACTAAAAAAAAATAACTCGGAGGAATGAGGTCTATTTTTCACAAAGCTACTACTTTAATTCATTAATGAAATTAAATTTCGGAGGTTTTACGCTGAAAGATTTAGGTCTATTAAATCCATTATTTAGTTTAGACTCACGGAATGACTGAAGAAAAGACAGGTCATCCCAAAGACGATGTAACTTAGCCAACGTAGAGTCGTCATGGTTGCTGGCCGTAGCAAGATACTAATTTGTTGTTATATTCCGTTTATAAATAGTTTATGTTTATCACTTATCAGTAACAAATAGCTCCTCTTAACCTTCATTTATGACAAGAATAAAAACACGCTTTGATGGAGTGGATTAGTGTTGGCCTTATTATCATTTTCCCATTGTAAAATTTCAAGATGATGGTCTATTAGAGATAAGGTTTGGAGTTTTAATTAAAAAACCAAACTCTCAATAGTTGTATTTTGAAGATAAAAAAATTGTATTATTTGCTCTTAGAGTGTCACAGCCCTTGTTCTTTTAATTCGGTTTGACATTGCAGCCGAATACAAGAAAATCTTCTAGAACAAACATTTTGGTAGAGATGGTCCAATTTTCAAATGAAGAATCTTATATTACAGCTATAAAATGCCACTAGACCTACTGTCAATTGTTCATAAGTCAAGTCATGTGATCTGCAGCTGTCACTTTTGATAGTTGTTATCAACACCTATAAAATAACAGTAATAGTATAGTAAAAAGTCATTGTCGTTTACCACGAAAATACATGTTTGGATTAAATAAAAGGACCTTAATACCAAAATACTACTATAGTAGGTGATAAATATTTATTTTGTTACTTCAATCTAATTATTGTTTTAATTTAATATAAGGTTCTCTTGCCTCTGTTAATTCTTTATTCTTAATAACTCCACACTCTGTGTTTTTATCTTTTGTAAATTTATTTAAATTATTCTTATTCAGATAAATTTGTGTCGTTATTTCCACCTAATGTTTGTTCTTAGTGGTGTAAGTAGAATAAATAGGTAATATTATACCTGGCCGGTTTTCGGAACGTGACATCTACTTCACCAGAAGACTATAACAGACCTAATTTATGCCCTAGCATGCGTGTCAATCAAGTGTCTAAATATTTATTTGATCAACAGGGAAACCTTTCGCAACATTTAAAACACAATTTTTTTTATTTTATTTTTTACCAAAATGAGTCAAATTATCCCATGTTATTATTCCAAGAAATGGGAAGCAGCTCTTTGCATAGTAAAACATTATATATTTTGGTTGCCTATTTGGGGATCCTTTGTTATTTTCACGGATGTAGCTAAAAGATTAAATGATTTAATCTTGTCTAATCTGGATTGACGGTGAAGGAAGACCGCTAATGTGGGGTGCAAAATAAAAATTATTGTAACACATGACCTGCGGGTTATTTAAGTACGTTGTTGATTAAATTAAACACGATTGAAAATACACACGGAATACTTAATATTTTTATTATTAACAATAAAACAAACACATACACTGCCCAAGCTCCAATTTAAAAGTAATTGAATTATTTATGATGATAAATACACATTTAAAATAAAGCAAAATAAAATAAACAATTACTATTAAATACATAATAACGCTTCAAATATTTAAAGTAGTCACTTATAGTGTTCATTGTCAACACAGTTCATAAGTTAACCATCACTTTCTACGTCAACCGTGTCATTCACGTAAATCCTCCACTGGTCACTGACACACGTTAGTCCGCACACATCGCGCTAACCCGAGTTTCAAAAACGACCGGTCACGCGTATCCACTCACCAGACACGCTTGCCCACTCACCTGACATACTAGCCCAATCACTGGACAGACAGGTCCACTCACCGAAAACACAGGTCAACTCACCGGACGCGCTGGTCCACTCACCTGACACGCTGGTCCACTCACCAGACAGGCTTACCCAATCACTGGACACACAGGTTCACTCACCTGACACGCTGGTCCACTCAGCAGACACGATTGCCTAATCACTGGACACATAGGTCCACTCACCTGACACGCTGGTCCACTCACCGGACACGCTGGTCCACTCACCGGACACACAGGTCCACTCACCGAACCCACAGGTTCACTCACCGGTCCCGCTGGTCCATTCACTGCAATAGCCTTAACTCGTACTGAGTGTCCCTCTGCCGACCGCAGATCATTTATAAAGTCTCAGGTAGAGTATAGAGGTTTCCATATCCAGAATACTAGGTTCGAAGAAAATGAACCCAGACTCTTTTATATGTGTCACTTTCCTTTCAAGTACGATTGCTGCCCCACTTCACCCTCCTCTGCCCAATCTAAACCCCCTGCTAAACAAGTATGGAGAGAGAGAACAAACAGGACTAACAAATGGCAGACGAGTGGGTTCCAGAGCAGGCCTACGACTTTAATCTCACTATTATGAGATACATTATATGAGTACGAATATTTAAAAGTTAACTATTTAATGGAATATCTTAAAATAATAAACAAAAATTATCTTTAATGAATTTAGGAAGCACTATGAAGAGCGTTGCAGTGTTTCTTGTTCCCTAGCCCCTACAACAAATATTTAGTACAATAATTCACATTTGATGGACAAGGCTTCAAATTATGTTTTTAAACAAATGTCGCCGATTTAAGTGCGCCTTGTTCAAATACTTCTCGAACATCCACACAAATGAGATATAGATTAGAAGGTGAAATATGGAGGAAACATACCCGCACGTACGTCTAGGGAGAGTGGTAAATATTTTATATAAAAAAATATGATTCAGTGTTTTACCGTACATGTCTACTTTAAAGCGGTAACCCAACTTTGTATTAGTGTTGAGTTTGACGTCATGACCCTTAAAAGGACGTGTTCATTTCGTCTTCTATCACTCTCTGGAAAGCGGAGGAAGCTTCTAGAAGGTACCCATTGAGTTCTGATCGTTCTCGAATTGTGTATGATCAAGGTTTGAGGCAAGCGTAAAACGTTCGGCTGATGACGTCGTAGGTGGCTAGTCTTGTAACGCAGAAGAACATTCCGGTGGCCAGACGATAGCCAATGCGTCATTCTCCCCTCAATAATGATCTCTTTCTGTCCTGCCATTGGCCCTCCCGTTTTGTCTGTGACTGGGACTACTTTTGATAGCTTCGGCGGTGTTATTTATGTTTTGTTTGTTAGATTTTTGTTTAATCCCAGATAAAAGTACTTTTGTTATTCAGAGGAATGATAAATTAACACACCGCTGCTAAGTCCAGGAAGCTAACATCTATAGTAATCAAGAATATTTAAAATTCACTTGTTTTATGTCATTATTGATAAATATTTGTTTTATTACTGCAATATATTGCTTTAATTTAAGTTAAGGTGGTCTTGGCTCTACGAATTCCTGGTCTTAACAACACCAAACTCTGTGTCTTTGTCCTGTATAAAGTTATATAATCTATTCTTATTCAGATAAATGTGTGTCGTAATCTCCCCCCCCCC